>PVLC010016036.1:0-36195 GCA_004027655.1 Graphiurus murinus
GGGATATGTACACAATGGAATTTTACTCAGCCATAAAGAAGAATAAAATCATGTTCTTTGCAGGGAAATGGATGCAACTGGAAAACATTATGTTAAGTGAGATTAGTCAGTCACAAAGAATTAAGAAGCATATGTTCTCCCTAATATGTGGATGCTAGGGAGGGGATGTGGCATAAGAGGGTCTCCAGATGAAAAGGAGTAATCCTCGATAAGCAATGAAGTTGATTTAATTGTAGTGGACGCAGGGGGCAGAGGGACGCCCTCAAGCAAGTGATGTAATTACACAATCATATCAAGGTCACTCACCGAAGTGAACCTGAGGGGGAGGGAAGGGGAGGGGATTGGGGTGGGATTTGGGGAAAGGGTCAAATGAGAACTATGTGCAAATATGTTGTTAACAACCTGTACTTAACAAGGATGTATGTTATATTGCACGAATTACTACAATAAAAAAAAATTTAAAAAAAAAAAAAAGATTAGTAGTAACAACCACTTTGTTTCTTGATAATTACTAGAGATTAGGCTCTACGCTAAGCACTTCCCCACATTAGCTCCTCTAAATCCTCTAATATCAAATAAGTACCACTATTTACATATTAAACAGAAGTAAACTGAGGTTTTGAGAGATTCCATAGTTTACTAACATTCACACAGCTCAGATAAAGGAAAGAAAAATTAGGACACAAATTTTTAATATTCCAGAACTTGGGTGTTTAGCTACTATTCTGTCCTATATTCTCAATACCCATGTAAAGAGGGAAAAAAATCTTCCATCATTCTATTATTTCAAATTGCAGCTGTGAAGGAGCTTCTATACTTTTGTGTAGATACTTCAGTAGCCTCAGAAAAAGAAACCCAGTGAGCTGAGTGGTCCTTTCAGCTGTTTAATCACTTTCTCTTTAACTTCTGAGAGACGAGAGAGAGAGAAAGAGAGAGGGAGGGAGGAAGGAAGGAAGGGAGGGAGGGAAGGAAGGAAGGAAGGAAGGAAGGAAGGAAGGAAGGAAGGAAGGAAGGAAGGGAGGAAAGTTGGCTCTTACTTTGTCCACAGAATGTTCCAAATTTTTTCAGGTGACATAAATTTAGATAAAATGGAAAGAAAGAAAATTCAAAGAGCCATTATTGTTCACAGGCCAAGTTCTTTCCTCAACTGGAGAAACTATTAAAATTAAATATTAAAATCCTGAGGTATCATTGTATTATTCAAAGTCCGTTTTATGCCACATACATATTAAAAGATGAATCTCAAGAGAATGGAGAACATTTGGTTAAGTAAGGTGGTTTTTTTTCTAGGAAGTATTAGAAGTAATAAGAGTAGTTTTAAGCGAAAAAGATACCATTGCTGTGAGGTACATAGCCTGAAATGATTCAAATGATTTACTAGGCTTTAAGCCCTGTATCCTAACACCAAGTTAAATTAAAGGCATGAGATACAATGGAAGCATCTATCTATATATTCAGGGTGTATATGCCTATATTTGTATGTAATATATATTATGCTACTACATCACTTTACCCGCTTAGCTGCAGCCAATAACTCAACAATAGCTTTATGCCAGCCAAGGGGACAATAAATGGCAGATCTCCATGTGTTTTATACTGCATTAGTGCATTGCTTCAGTCAGCTAACGATCCTGACTTCTCAGCCTACCTCCTTTATTAGTGAATCTGAATTTATAGGCAGCATCCTTCTGCAAGTGCACAGAGCAATTCCTGTGGCCCATAGGATACGTTGAAACTTCACAACTAAATAAGCCATGGGTATAGGACTTTCAAAATTTGGAAGCTGATGTATTTCACTTTTTTCAGTATCAACAGCTTTCTACTTTCTGAGAAATGAGCTACTTCATTAGAGCCTATCTCTTCTACCTCTTTCCCAATACTCACTATAGTTCTAATTAATTGTCAAAAATCTGTTTCCTCATTAGACTCTAAACCATAAGAGGTAGTTAATCTTTTTTTCCTTCTTTTTAGGTAATGGGGTTTGAACACAGGGATCTTCTACCTCTGAGCTACATGCCCAGGTTTTATTTATTTTTATTTTGAAACAAAGTCTCATTAAGTTGCTGAGTGCTTGCTAAGTGCTGTGGCTAAACTCAAACCTGTGATCCTCCTGTCTCAGCCTCCCAAGTACTGTGATTACCCACATGAGCCACCACACCTGGCCCAAGTAGCCAATCTTGATCACTGAATCTAGCCCAACGCCTATTACACAGTAATATTTAATAAAATGTCAATGTAGTCTTTACTGTTATGTAATCATAAAAAGCATCTTAATATATCACTCTGGCAGCCCATTCAGAAATACATTTGTGGTCTGATATCTTATCAAAGACCATTTATTTAGTGTCTGCCATGAAGCAGGAATCATGCTGGGGAAGCACTGATAAGACCATCTCTGCTTTCTAGTTGCTTACAAGTTTAGAGGGACCAATGAGACAATCAAAATAGATATTGTCCAAGATGAATCATGTAGGTGAGATGAAGGAAGTACCAAAACTTCCATCGATATTATGTGCATACCAATGCCAATTGCAATGTCTTGTATGGCGACGGGAGGGACTGGGGAGGGAGCCGGGGAAAACTCATCAAGTGCTGTGTGCATGTCTATCACCATCACTATGAAATACATTATGACTGAGACTGTTATGCACCAATAAAAGTATTAAATAAATAAGAAAGCTTATCAGAGCCCTAACACCCCCCTCAAAAAAAGAGGTAGATATTGAATATCATTGTCAGAATTTGAAAAGGAGAGTGTGACTTTAGAGAGGCAGGGAAGATGGTTGGAAATTTGAAGATGGTCGAAGTACAAACAAAGCCACAGAGGGCTGAAAGTGCAGCTTCTTTTCAGAAAAGTCTAGCAATGACTCCAGTTTGCAGACAGCTGGGGTTGGATGTGGAAGCCAGTGGTAATGTATAGCGGTTGAGCTGGACCTTGCATATCAGGGCAAGGAGTAAGAAGCTGGGCTTTCTTCTGACACACACAGCATCCTTCATGGCCATGTTCTATAAGGAGGCCACAGTCATCTTGGAAGCTTTGTTATACCTCAAGGGCTCTGATTCCTTCCATCTCTCCCTTCCAAAACAATATTTGTTCATAAAGCCAGATATCTTTACTTCTGACGCTACCCCCAGCTGTATCTCTATTGCCTTTCTTTTCTGTTTTCAAACTCATCAATAGTTCACAATATTGGCTGCCTCACTTGGACAGTGAACAATTCTGTTTTTTTCTTGAATGTCTATGATAGTTGTTTCTTTGGGCATGAGCAGAGGATTTCCCTGTGGGTTGTGTATAGGAGTTCAAGCCTTCAACATTACATCTGTTTCATTTAATTATCTCAACAAGCCATCACTCAAATACTATCATTACTCCCATTTTAGAGATTTGAAAAGTAAAATCGTAACCTCAAGAATGAAAGATAGGTTTAAATTCAGGCATATCTGATTCTGAAGATGAATTCTCAGTCATTGTACCATACTGACTCTTTTATGTCATACCATCCAAATGTTCTTAAGCTGGACAGGTGGTGCACACTTGCAGTCCTAGTACTTGAGAGGCTGAGATAGGAGGAGAGCGGGTTTGTGGCCAGCCTCAGCAACTTAGTGAGGCCCTCCACAAGTTTGTGAGAACCTGTTTCAAGAAAACATAAAAATAGGCCTGAGGGTGTAGGTCAGAGGTAGAATGCCCCTGGATTCAGTCCGCAGTACCACATACACACACACACACTCACACATACAAAGAATGTGGTTCTTCGTCTTTGGTTTTCACTGTCCTTACAGTTACCTCCACACATGACTGGGATTTAACTGGGATTTATTTGGCTACATAAAGAGAGAAAATCTAACTGCAAATAAACTGATTCATTCTGCCTATCCACAAAGGATAGCACGTTGGCCCTGCTCTCTATACTACTGAATATTACTTTTTAGTCTGGGATATTTTCCAAATCTGAAATTCTGCCTTTATTTTTCCCAAACCAAATAATAACTGCCTTGCTTCCAACAAAAATAGAATGACAGACTTGTGTTTGCTTCTGGTTTTTATTTTTCCAGATTATATCAGAAAACACAGAGGGAAGCAATATTCTCAGGCTATATTAGGCAACAGAGCTAGATAATACATTTTTGAACAGTAGTGAAAACATAGCCCTGGTAAGTAGGTATATATTGATTTGGTTGATTTATTCATTCCCTGTGTACAAGAAACAGCTATCTATAAAATGTCACAACTGACTTGAACATAATATCAGGTTTGATGTATTCTCTCAGTCACTGAAATTATAGTGAATAGCAATGCTGAAATAAAGTTTTACTCTTGGGAACCAAATGTTTTTTATTAAGATAATGCTCCTAGCTGAAAAAGCAGATGCTCTTCAATTTGGGTTATAATATAAAACCGAAATATTTATTATGGTGAAAAGCAGCAGATATGTCATAATATGGTTTTGTGAATCAAGAATTCTAAATGCCAAGGATAGACTTAGACTCAGGTAACAAAACATATAGGGCCATCAAATTACCTTTAAGCTGATAAGGTCATGAAGACTGTTGGTCATGAAGACCTGGCTATGGAGGAAAAAAGAAAGAATGGTGAATTTTTTTTTGGGGGGGGGGGATACTGGGAATTAAACTCAAGGACATTTTACCTCTGAGATACATCCCCAGGGCTATTTTATGCTTTGTTTTGAAACAGGGTATCACTAAATTGCAGAGATTGGCTTCAACTGCAATCTTCCTATCTCAGCCTCCCAAGTACTGAGATTACAGACATGTGCCACCATGCCTGGCTGCAAGAATGGTTAATTTTCTGAGTGAATTTTTTTTCTCAGAAGATAAGAATTTGCTATAATGCCAGAGTCCAGAGTTGCGACATCTGTGGGAAACAGTAACAAATGGTCAGTAGAATTATGCTAGCAAAAGCCTCCTAGCAGAGCCATGAGAGGCAAGATTTTCCATGGCTCTGACCTAGATACAGTACCCAAGTCTAAAATTCGACCTGAAGTCCTCCTGAGGAATAAGCTTTAGTGCCCTGTCCTGAACATCATAATCACAGAGCCCAGTATCTTGTCAAGCACAGGAACTATCTCTGTAGGGACATGTATTCTTGAATAAACCAGATGTTCTCTGGAACACACATCCTTACCCATCAGTTTGGTAAACATGACTGAGCCCCATTACCACATCTGGAGTTAGCCCATTATCCTGCAAGTTCCATCTCAGGCTTTCCTACTCCTCTTGCTTTCTTGGAGATATTTTATGGTTATTCCTAGGCTTCTTAAGTTACATGCTTAATTCATTAATTTTCTAGATCTCTTGTTTCTGAATAAGTTTTTAAATCTATATAGTCTTTTTCCCCAAAATGCCCTCATAGCTGCATTCTCATTTGAGCTGTGTTCCCATTTTCAGTCCATGCTAAATATTTCATAACTTCCATTAAGCTTTCTTCTTTAACCCATTAAGTATTTAGAATTGTGTTCTTCAGTATCTAATTGTATTGGGGACAGAGGGAACTTATTACTTTGGCTATTTTTAAAAATTTATATCTGATTTATTACATCATAGTTTTTTTAATGTGGTTAGTAAAATATTCTTTGGAGTTTGTTGAGACTTCCTTTGTTGCCTAGAATGCAATCAATTTTTTAAAATAGTTTCATGTTTGCTGAAAAAGAATGTGAATTTTCTATATGTTGCGTGAAGTGTTCTGTTTGTACCTATTAAATAAAATTTGTTATTTAAAATTTGTATATCTAGAGTCTTTACAACCTCTCAATCTCTCTACTTGTTAAATATATTAAGTTCTTCTTGTAGTTCTATCAGATATTGCTTTATGTATTCTTAAGTTGTATTCTTCAATGAATACAAAATCACTGTTGTTATATAAAGCATGCATTGTTTTCTATTACTTTGTCTCATCCTGTTTTTAACTTCAAAATGATTATTATCTATTACCATCCCTACTCAGGTTGATCAATGAGTTTTAATGTATTCTTACCTTATCATTGATTCTTTTTCTGCTCAGCTCTTTACTTTGAAATAGTATCAAACTTATAGAAAATTCGCAAGTGGAACAAAGAACTCACAGAGACCTTTTACATAGCCTCCCTCTACCAACTGTTAACAGGCAACTACTTTTGCTTTATACGCATGATTTTTCTGAGCAATTTAAGAGAAAGTTTCAGACATCTCTTATCATCTCATGATGCATCTCTTCTCTAAATAGTTCAACATGTATTTCCTAAGAACAGCATTCTTTTACAAAACCACAGTACAATTAACAAAATTGGGATACTAACATTGGTGTAATACTATTACCTAACCTACAGTTTGTTGCCCAATTTCACTAGTTTTCCCAATAATTTTCTTTATATAAAAATTTTTTTGAGTCTTTCTTTTTCTTTTTCTGGCTCAGAATTACATATTGCAATTAGTTGGTGTTTTTAATACAATGACAATGCTCAGTCTCTCCTTCCCTTCCTTCCTCCCATCCTTCCTTCTTTTTTTTTCTTTTGTTGGTTTTTTATAACCATGACAGAATGAACACAAGTCAGTTGCTTTAATAGAATGTGCTTCAGTAAGGCTTGGTGCTGCTTCATGATTATATTCCAGTTATGCATTTGGGGCAAGAATTCTACAGAAATGACTTTGTGCCCTTTTCAATGCATCATGTTGAGGTACACGTTATTGCTTTGTCCCATTAACTTTGCATAGTTAAGAAATTATGTGTCAGATTCTCCCTGTAAAGTTATTTTTCCCTTCGCACTTACTATTTTGTAGGGAGATCCCTGGTAGTGTGGAGGGAGGGTTGTTAACATATTTTTACCTGCTAGTTTAGCATCCTTCAATGATCTTATCTGAATCATTTGTTCCTCTTATGTCTGCCAAATGGTGTTTTTATAATTCTACCTTTCTATCTACATTTATGAGTTGGCCTTCTATTCCAAGGAAGAGCTTGTTCTTCTACCCTGTTCTGGAAACTAATTACCACATAACACAACACCCCAAACTTAGTGGCTTAAAACAACTATTTTTTATGTTTACACACTCATGGGTCAAGAATACATGAAATATATACTGGAGAGGGATCTTCTATACTCCATGATATTGGAGGCTCCAAATAAGAAGGCTCTGAGGGCTAGCAGTGGCCTAAAATATTTTGCTCTGAAACAGCTCGCACCAAATGATCCCTTCTTCACTCACCTACTGGTGTCTCAGCAGGGAGGACTGAGCAATGGACACAGCTGGTACTGTCAACTGCAAAACCTACATGTGCCTCTGCTTTGGTCTTGGACTACTCATAGCAGGGCAACTAGCTTCTGATGGGAGTGTTTCAAGGGAGGATTTCATAGAGTAGAACATCTAAGTGCATCAGGCACAGGCTGCATGGACCTTTCTGATCTAGCCTCAGAGGTTGTGCATCATGTCTACTGCACCCTGGTTACAAGTGAGACACAATGCCACTCAGAATCAAGGGGAGGGGAGTTAGACTCCTCCTCTCAATAAAAAAAAAGTCAAGCAATTTTTGTCAATTTTTAAGCAGCTACATACCCATTTACTTATTTATTCATTATATATGTAATATGCATGCAAATGATGGGGCAATAATGTTGAATGTAAAATAGTAGGAAGTAGAATGAAATGTTTATCATGATGACATTTAATAAGTTAAGTAGAAGAAGAATGAGTGTCTATGGTAGGGGAAGATTGAATTCAGAACCAAGGCTGATTAATAAAAAAGAAAGTAAATATAAAAAGAGACATACAGGGATGAATGATAGCTGTCTACAAATGCAGAATTATGAGTAATTGAGGCATGGTGGAGCATGCCTGGGAGACTGATACAGGATAATGACAGCTTCAAGGACAGCCTCAGCAACATGGTAAGACTCTCATCCACCTAGCAAGACCCTGTTTCAAAAATAAAAATGAAATTAAAAAGGGACTGGGATTGTGGCTCGGAAGTTGAAAGACCTGAGTTCAATCTCCATTACCACAAAAAAAAGAAAAGAAGGAGAAAGGATGGAAGAAGGGAAGAAAGAAGGCAAGGAGAGAGGGAGGGAGAGAGGAAGGAAAGAAGAAGGAGGGAAGGAAGGAAGGAAGGAAAGAAGGAAGGAAGGAAGGAAGGAAGGAAGGAAGGAAGGAAGGATCTTAATTCAATTTTGTGCAGCTGAAGTTCAATTTAAAAAATTAAGTGTATCCACTAAAAGAATATAAATATAAAGCCATTTTCTGGGAATCTGCTGGTGCCAGTCCACAAGAGGATGAGACCAGCCATGAGTGGCCCAGAAACAGGGCCAGCATTTCCTGCCCCTGCTTCCCATGCCAACTCACTTCATTATAGCATTTACCATGTTTATTTGTTTATGACATGATAAAAGAGAGCTGTTCTCAATTCCTGAAGCAGACACCTGAACTGAAAGGATGATCTGGCAATGGTAACGATATAAATACCTTGGCCAAGCACTCTGCAAAATAAACCCAGGACAAACATCATCAAAAAGATGAATCAACTTTGTTTGGCTATCTCAATGCTATTGAATTCTCTAATTTTAGGGAAAATATTTGGAAATGTCAACCGCAGAATCACTAATCCAAACATTTAATTTTCTACCAAAACTTGGAGTTTTCAAGTCAATGGAATTTCAGCCAATTTTATGATTACAATGAAAAAATATTGGACAATGTGTCAGCTTCCAGTAGCCAAAAAGAAGGCTTATTTACTAGTAAACCTTCCTCTCTGGTTCCTAGCACACACCTGCCAACACTTATCTGCCTGCACCCAGCAGGGCAATATAAACAGAATAGGAAAGAGGAAACTTTGACTTGCTTTTTTTGTTTTTTACCTTCACTGATTTCAGAGAAATTTACTTACCTCTTGCCCTAAACCTGCTTTCTGGCTATTCATTCGTCTGCTTGTTTGTTTATTTGGCTTAATTGAAATCCATTTCTGCTCTATTCTTTCCCACACTTGTATAGTAAGCTTGGACTCTGAAATTGGCCCACCTCATGGTCTTGCATATCCCTACAGCAGAGGACTCTCTCCATGAGTACTTTGTAAAAGCTGCTACATACCAGCCACACTGGACTACTAAAACTGAATTTATTCTCAATTGCATATCACCTGGCCTTAACTGGCTGAGCAGCAATTTCATTTTTCCATGTCCATGCTGTGTGCCTAAGTTACTTTTCTAATGATAAAATTGATGAGTTTGGATTTAAAGATGGCATATTTGCAATTATGTATGCAAACATTCCTCTACAAATGAGACAAAGAAAGATATAGAGGATTTAAAGATAGACAGAGTTGGAGAGTGGTATATTTTGGCTCAAAATGAATGAAAGTAATCAGGCTTCTCTTCTGTCTGAGTTATGTGGGGGAGGGTGGGCTACTGAAGGGTGTTCTACCTCTGTGCTACACCCCCATCCCTTTTTATTTTTTGTTTTGAAATAGGGTCTAAGTTGCTGAGGGCCTCACTAAATTGCCAACGCCTGCTTCAAACCTGTGATCTTCTTGTCTTGGCCTCCCAAATGCTGAGATTACAGGCATGTACCACCATACCCAGCTTATCTGGGTCTTAAGAAGAAATAAGTCAGGGAAAAATAAAACTCATGCACACACACAAGCATTTCTTCTGATGTGGCAGCCTTCAAGGAGAGAGACTAGGAGAGGCTGGAGCCACAGAAGGTGGAGTCAGGTTGCTCTATCAGAGTTATGCTCTAGCACCAATCCTCCTCTCCCATGATTGGAGAGATGGGCACCTACTCTTCCAGGGGAACCACTGGTGCTATAACTACTATAATGTACATCCTTTGCAAGGAGACATGTGCTGAAGCCTGTGAGACCTTTCTACTTTGGGCCCAAAGGTGGTAGAATGAAGAAATTTAAAACATTGCTGCCATTCCTATTTATACTTGTCCAGTTCCCAACAAATAACATTCTATTCTGTTTTGTAAGTACATTGGATTAAAAGAAGCTTGGAGAAATTGAACTGTGCAAGTGAACTAGAGAGAAATGAAATAATCTACAAATTGTGGATATTAACTCACACAAGCCAATTATTCCGCATGGCCAGACATAGCCTCTATGGACTTGGTTTCCCTTCATGCTCCCTCCACCCCACTCCACTCCTCAGGCCTTCACTGCCTCTTGGGAGGTTCTGGCTACACTGAGACAATCTGCCAGGCCCACTCTGGGAAACACAAAGTAATCCTTAGCTCCTAGGCAGTATACAATTTACCTTGAGACTTGTCTCAATTTTAAACTATGTAGAAGACTGCAACCTACCCTCTTGGGCATGTTCTTTACCTTTCCTTTATAAGGAAATCTATTGGAAATGTGAGTTGTTTTTTGTTTTTTTTCTTTTTTTCTTTTTTCTTTTTCATAGAATCAGCTATAGATGTGCTCTAGAGAGAACATGACCTCAAACGAGATCTTCCTCCCATCCCCCTACGAGTCTGAGCAAGAGAGGAGAATTGATGGTTTTCATTCATTCAACACCATTTATGCACCTAATATGTGACTGTTCTTTGCCCAGTTTCTGGGTGTGCAGAGAGGAAAAAATATCATGGAGTGCTGTGACTATATGATGTTCTCTGTTTATAGTTCATCTGTTGACAGGAGGAACAACAATTTCTTTCTGATTATAGTTTAATATCATGCTAGATCACAGTGCTCTATTTGTAATTCAGAGAACTTTGCATGAGCAATGTTTGTGGAGAAATGTGAAATGTATGCATGTGTTAAATGGATTCAAGTGGCTTTTTGAAAGAGTAAACCCAAGAACAAAATGCATCTTGGAGCAATCTTGCTGGAGATGAGAGCCAGGGACACGAGTCAGCCGTCTTTGTTTGGTAGAGCAGGCTCTGAAGCCAGGAGGCTGGGGTCTCCCTGCAGGAGGCTTGTGTGTTTATTTTCCTGTCACAGGACTGTGAGAATAAATGCTTTGTGCTCAGACTGTTCTGTGGCTTCAAAGAGATCAGGAAAGCCAGAGTTAGCAAGGTCAGTTTTTAAATTGCTGTGTGGAAATAGTATTTTAAAGGAACTATACATGAAAGCAAAGGCAAACTTTTGGAAATATTGTGAAAATATGCTTTTTGCTTCACGAGCTAATTACCTCCCACTCATAGGAGCCCAGGAAGAGAGCTCTGAGTAAATGTTTACTGTAGCGGGTGCTCCTTCATCACAGGAAACTGTCAGTGCTTGATCCCAGGCTTTCAGATTGCCAAATTAGAAACGGAAATAGATTTGCTCACAGGGTGTTTGATTTTGTTGCTGGTATTGAGGCAACATCAAAGGAAGCTTAAACTATGCACATATATGCACACTGAAGCTGCTGTACATTTCTTCCAAGAATGAGTGCTTCTACTGGCTCTCTGTCAATCCAATCAATCCATTGTTGGACAAATGCTCATAGGGTGTCTCTTTGCACTGAGGGGTGAGCAAGATATATGCTGGCTGATGTAGTAGCCACTAGACACAGATACCCAATAAGCATTTGAACTGTGGCCGGTCCTAATGGAGATAAGCTGTATGTGTGAAAATACATATTGTATTTCAAAGACTTAAGCTAAATGAATGATAGTAAGATATATCATGAATAATTTTATATGGATTATATATTGAAATGATAATATTTTTATAAATTGAGTTAAACAAATGAAAGTATTAAAATTTATTTTGCGTGTTTTTTTTTAATGTGACCACTAGAAAATTTAAGATAGCATATGTTGATCAAATTATATTGATGTTGGACAGCACCATTCCACACTCTGGGAACTTGGAAGCAAAGACGACACCTGCTTGTCTTTGAGGAGCACCATACTTATCCATTTGGGAGACAAGTCAAGAGGCAATCAGAACAGTATTCATGGGTGCTCATAGGAGGAGCACTTGACCCCATGTTGGGTTAGAAAACGCTTCTCAGATAGCAATATAATGCCTTCCCCAAGATATCTACATCCTAATCCCTGGAATTCTGAGAATATGTTACTTCACATGACTGTTATGGTTTGAATATAGAATGTCCCCTGGAAAAGCAAAAATGGCAATGCAGAAATTTTCAGAGGTGAAATGATTAAATCAGGGCTCTGATCTCATCAGTAGATAAATCTACTGGAGGCTTAATAATTTGAACGGATTTACTGGGTGGCAACTTAGGAAGGTGGAACATGGCTGGAGGAAGTAGGTCAGTGGGTGTTATATCTATTCTCTCTCTCTCTCTCTCTCTCTCTCTCTCTCTCTCTCTCTCTCTCTCTCTCTCCCCCCTTCCCTCCACCATGAGTTGAGCTCAACTTTCCTCCACCACACCAAGCCACCGTGATGTCTGCATTGGAGTTGGCCAGCTATGGACTGTACCTCTGAAACTGTGAGCCGAATAAACTTTTCCTCCTCTCTATGGTCTGTGTTACTTATTATGGTCACAGAAGTGAAAAAACTAACTTCAACAATGACAGAGGAGATTTAGAATATATGATTAAATGTGGGATCCTGAGATGGAAAAATTATCCTAAATTATCCAGGTGGAATCAATATAATCACCGTGATCTTTAAAAGTGTAAGAAGGCATAGAAGAGAATCAAAGGGAGACTTGACATTAGAAAAGGAAGTAGGAGTGATGTCATGAACGGAAAAATCAACCCCCTGCAGCTGGCTTTGCAGGTGGAGGATGAGAACAGTGAGTCAAGGAGGTGGGCATGCCCTAGGCACCGAGGAAAGCAAGGGAATGGATTCTCCCAGAGCCTCCAGAAAGGAACACAGCCCTGCTGACACCTTCATTTTAGCTTAGTGAGGCCTCTGTTGGGCTTTTAAATCCCAACGCTGTAAGATAATAAATTTGTGTGGTTGTAAGTCATGCAGTTTGGAGTAATTTGTTAAGGCAGCAGTTGCAAAGTAATGCATCAGGCAAAGTGACATGTTAGCTTAGTACTGAGTAATCCATCTTTGATATCCCTCCGCTACCAGATTGGGTAAAATCCCTCCCAGGTTCATAGCTCTTTGCACATCGCTCACAGTGTTTTGCCATGAACGCTTGTTGGCTGTTTGGGGGCTCTCCTGTTTTTATGTCCATCAAACATCCCAACACTTTCCTTTTCCTCCTACACACACTCTGATGCCACATGGATCTGTGACCGTTCCTACGATTATTGCTAATAATGTTAAACATTTTGTGTATATTTGTTGGCTATTTGTATTTGTTATTTTATGAAATGTCTATTTAGTTCAATTGCCCATTTCTTGATTGGGTTATACTTTAATGTTAAGTCTTTTAATATCTTTGTGTATTCTAGGTATCACTCCTCTATTAGAGGAGTAGCTGGCAAAGATTTTCTCCCATTCTGTAGGCTCTCTCCTTAGGGAGTCAACCTAGGTATCCATCAACATATGAACAGGTGACAAAATTATGGAATATACACACAATGGAATTCTACTCAGCAATAAGGAACAAAAGTATGTCATTTGCAGGAAAATGGATGGACCCGGAGAACATTATGTTAAGTGAAATTAGCCAGTCACAGTAAGTGAAGGATTATATGTTTTCTTTCATATGCAGAAGCTAGGGAGTAATTGGGATATGAGATAGACTTTAGATAATGGAGGAGAAACCCCAGTGAAGTAGTGAAGAGGGTCTATACAAGGGATGCGGGAGGATTAATGAAGGAAACACTTCTACTGATGGAACATATGTATGTGGACATACCAATGCCACTCTCAATATCATATAAGGGGAAAGGAAAAGTGTGAAGGGAGCTGGGGGGAAGCTCACCAAGTGTGTGTGCATGTGTGTCCCCTTCATTCTGAACTATATTATGATGTGATATATAATGCACCCAAAAAAGTATATAAAAAGTGAAATTATGTTGTTTGCATTGTAATTAAATGTCAACGTTATGATGGAACTCAGGTCTATCCAACTCCAAGACCACATTCTTTCTGCTAAAGTCATGCCTCAAATCACCCAGTTCTCACTTTAGTGTTTTGAGATGGATATTGACAAAGCAAAGAATGCTCATAAGTGAGATGTCATGATCATTCATTTATTTTGCAAAGATTTATTGAGCACCTTCTATATTTCCAACTCTCTACCAGGAGCTTAGAATTCAATAATGACAAGGCTGATCAGCCCTTTCCTTTACATTTTACTGCAAAATAAGGAAGAATTTAATGTATTTAATGTGCCTGATACCCCAGTCTAGGCTCAGAAGCTAGTGAATATTCATCAAGATATGGCTATTGCTTTGTTTTATACTACAAGTCCTAGCAAGCAGCCTGCTAAATTAAAATGTCTGTATGTCACCCAAATTACCCAAGTCCTTTGCCTCTGACCCACTTAAGACTTCATAGAGAACTAAAATGGCTTGTTAAAAAAAACTATAAGGAATAACATCAGCAAGGTGGAAAAATGGGGAGTTCTGGATGCTTCTTCTCCTCAAACATACCAATTCAACAGAAATATACAGATCAATTCATCCAAGCTTTGCTTATATCCACGAAAATTCACCAGAGAAGTACAGATGCTCCTCAACTTACAATGGGGTTACAGGCCATTAAAACCATTGGAAGTTGAAAATGCGGTAAGTTGAAGATATATTTAGTACACTTAGCCTACCACACATCATAGCACAGTAACAGTACACTGCAGAGCATCAGCTTTCTTCCCTGGTGACAACCTAGCTGACTGGGAGCTGCAGCTCGCTCCACTGTCCAGCCTCAGGAAGAAGCATTGCACCCCCTCCTACTAGCCAGGAAAAGGCCAAAATTCAAAATCAGAAGAACAGTTTCAAACTGAATGTGTATTGCTTTCACGCTATCTTAAAGTTGAAAAACCACAAGTTAAACCATTGTAAATTAAGGACCATCTGTGTTCTGTAATCAAAAATCTGTTAAGATCCTGTTAAGTATTCTTACTGCAAAAAAAAAAAAAAAAAACATAAGCTAAGCTTTAAAATACAAAAATGAAAGAATTCCCACCCCCTTAATATAAGGAAACAATATACTAAAAGAATGGAAGCAATCCACCTGAACATTTCTTCTATCCAAGCCTCCTCATGAGACTGCAAACTCTTCTGAAGTGGGGAGTTCCCTTCATTAGTCTTTCTATGGCCTGTGGAACCCTCATGAGCATTGGATGCACAATTAGTTCTGAATGCTAACTACTTGGTCTTCCAATATTTTGATTCTTCTACTGGAGGCAATTTTATGATAATTGTGACAAATAATAGAGATTTGAGGGAAAATGCATTTTGGTGCCCCAAATCTCCTGTATTTGTAGCATTTGTTGAAAACATGTCATCTTTCTTTGAATGTTGCATCCACCATTTACTATCTCTATTACTAAGGCCAATTTACTAATCTCCCTGAGACTCGGTTTCCACAATTGTAATAGAAGATATAAAAGAAAAATGATAGTATCTTTCCTGATACTGAGAGAATTAAATGAGATGGCATATGAAAAGCACTTAGAATCTATGCCTGGCACATAAGGTACAGTCAATAATTACTAACTAGTGTTATCATTATTTGTTATTATTATTATTATTATTATTATTATTATTATTATTATTATTATTACAAAGACCAGTCCACAGAGACTATTTCCATCTCTAGAATGATATCCTTTTAATCAAAATCTCACAGGCTGTGTTTTGCAATTAGAATGCTGCTTGCTATAAATCTATAACTTGCAGTTTATTCTTAAAATACTCTAGCACCATTAAATCTACTGTACTCTTTCATCAGCCCTTAAGTGAGCTTTTTCTGATTACTAAGATAGAAAATTATATTAGCATCTATTAAATTCTCTCTCCTGGAGAATTGATTTTAAAAGAAGCCTCTCGTAAGTCTTTCTGATGGTTAATTCTATGTGTCCACTGGGAGTGTGTTGAAGACAAGATCAACATTTAAATCAACTCAGTGAAACTCAGTAAGCAGATTGCCTTCCAAAATATGAGTGGGCCTCATCCAGTTAGAGGAAGGCCTGAATAGAACAAAATGATTGACATCCCTGAGCAAGAGGGAATTCTCCAGCAGTCTGCCTTCAGCCTTTATTTCTGTGCTATCAGTGATCCTGGGTCTGCAGCTTGCCAGCCCACACTGAAGATTTGGAACTTGTTGGCCTCCATATTTATGTGAGCTAACCCCTTAAAATAAATCTGCCTTTATAAATAAATATATAACATATACATCCTGTTGGTTCTGTTTCCTTGTAGAACTCTAATTAATACACTCTCCTAAGAAATTCTGTTATCCATGTTTCATTTTTTATATACTTTTATTGGTGCATTATAGTCTCACATCATAATGTAGTCCACTGTAATAATGGCATATATGTACACAGTACTTGGTGGGCTTTCCCCTGGCTCCCTCCCCAAATCCTCCCTTCCCCATACAGGGTACTGATATTGACATTGGTATTCTCATATATGTATATAATGTCCATGGAAGTGTTTCCTTCATTGATCCTCTCCCCCGCCCCTTTCCCTAGACCACCTCCCTGACTCCACTGGAATTTCTCCATTACTGGAGGTCCTTCTACTATCTCATTTACTCCCTAGCTTCAGCATATGAGAGAAAACATATGAGCCTTCACTTTCTGTGACTGGCTAATCTCACTTAAAATAGTGAATGGACCTGGAGAACACCATCCTTCTTTTAGAAAACTTCAGAATCTATCCTTCCTAGAGCTTTCCCTGGAGTAGGATGATACAGGACATAGACTAAGGCTCCAAACACAGACATAGGTTCAAATTCTGGCTCTGCCATTAAACTTGGGCAAGTCATTTCATCTCTCATCTGAAGAATTGGAATCAGAGTGATTATATGGATTGGTCAATGTTTGGAAAACTCTTCGCACATAATAGACACTTAGTAAATGGCATTATTAATTAGTAAAGTCAGTATTTTTTACCTGTATATGTACATTTCTTGAATCTCAGAGAAAACTCTGGCTTTCACTCACTAATTAATATTCAGCCAAAGATGCTATCCTATTTTCATCATTACTCTGCATGCTGTAAACCTCAGGTAATCAACCTCATTGTTTAACTGCATCTCTCCCCACAAAGTTATTCATAACAAGATCACAATTAGGTGCAATTATCTCCAGAGACTGAATTGTAATCACCACAGAATGGAATTAAATTTCCATATTATAAAGGAATTTAGGAAGTAAGGCATCTTGCCACCTTTGGCAAACTATTCATTTGCTTGTGTTTTCGCACAAGATTATAATTTAAAAACTGTTTTTTCCACCAAACTTCAGCAGGGAAGCTCACTGGTTTTCTGTGTCAAAGCTCGTATTTCCCTGGATAAGATTCCTCATTGGGAAAAAATAGCTTTCTTGAGCACATATCAAATGACAGGCACTCTGGTTGATGTTTAATTTTTTTTATCTGGTTTCATCCTGACTGCATCTCCATAAAGTTGGCATTAAGAATTTTATTTTAGTGATAAAAAATTTCAGAGATAAAGGAATGAGATAAATTACTCGATGTCATCAGCATTCAAATCCAGTCTTAAGTCGGCTATTAATAACACCACACCGCCTCCTTCAGATCAGCAGCCACAGAGGTTTTTTCTTCCAGAAATCAGCCAGTCCCTGAGCCAAATGATAATTCCACAACATGAGAAATATGGCTATTTCTCTCATGTTAACATAATGAAGTATAATTAACATAGCATAGTGTAACATAATATAAAACAAACCTGGGCCAGTGCCTTCTTCCCCAAATCAAGACCTTCTATAATGCTGATTAATATCCATTTTTACAACCCATTCTACACCCATATTCCTTAATCTTCTCATCTCCAATGCCTTTTCTCAAACCTCAGCTACTCAGTCTCATGGTTGGAAAGGTTTATTTGGGCTCATGATTTCAGATGTTCTGTCCACAGTCAGCTGACTCCAAGGAGGAAAACTACAGCAGCAAGGCATGATAGAGGGATACTGCGCTTATCTCATGGTGGTTGGAAGAAGCAAGAAAGAGATGAGGAGAAACCAGGGTCAGATATAGTCCTAAAGCCCATGCCCCTCAGTGACACACCTCCTCTAGTCATGCCCCACCTCTGCATGTCTTGCTGCACTGGGGATATGCTTTCAAAACATGAGCCTTTGGGGGGACACATTTCAAACCCAAACCATAACAATCAGCCAATTACTATTAGAAAAATGTCATATCATAGTTTATATTGGTTTTACAAACAAATGCGTGATGACCATCTTCAAGTTGGCATGTAGTATTTACTTGTAATCCCAGCATGTTTCTCTTTATTATTCTCTGCTATCTTCCTCTACCTCACATTCCTGTCCCCACTCTGTGTGCGTGTGTGTGTGTGTGTGTGTGTGTGGTGTTATGGCTATAACCTAGTACTTCATGCACAAACATTCTACCACCGAGCTACACTCCAATCCCCTGCCCCAGTTCTTAAGCAGGTTACATCTCTTATTTCACAGAGAAAATTAAAGCTATCAAAGTCTCCACTAAGCTCATGCTATCAACTTTGCACACCAGTGCCCTCCTCTATCCTTCCCTAGGATTCTAGCAGAAGTGACTCATTTTGTGTGCGTGACCAATCTCCCACAGGTGTTGACTTCCATCCTTCTAACTCTTCTCAGGAACTTCATGAGAATGAGTACATCTTTCTCTTATCATTCAAACTCCTATAACCAGAGCGGAATTTTTCTTCTATTTGTCAAACTTCTAGAAATAGTCCATCTTCTATCCTCCCCTCCCTCTACTCAGAACTTACTCCAAAGTGTCTTCTGTCTGTATCACTCTATCACATGTACTCTGGATAAAGTTACCATTTAGACAAAGATTTGTTTCTCTTGCTTTTTATGACTCCACATTGGTTTTCCTCCCACCTCTCTGGGTATTATTTCTCAGTGCTGACTCATCTCCCAGACATCATCCTCAATTATAGGAATTTCTCAGCTCTTTGACCTGTCCCTCAGACTATTATCCTTGTGTTTGTGTATATATAGGAAAAATTCAAAGCATATTCATCAAAATATTAACCAAGATTATTCAGAAGATTTGCAGTAGACTATATTTGACTCTCTTTATAATGACTATATATGTGTTAGTCAGCTTTCCAGTACTATAAAAATACCTGAGATAATCAACTTATAAGAATAAAATAGTTACTTGGACTCGCAGTCTTGGAGTTTTCAGTCTATGATCAATTATTTCTATTCTTTAGGCCTGTGGCGACACGTGATGGAACATGGAGCAAAGCCATTCACCTTATGACCAGGAAGTGACAGAGGGGGAGAAAAAGGGAGCAGGGTCCCACTCTCCTCTTCCAGCACCTGCCCTCAGCGCCGTAGGTTCCTCCCACTAGGTCTTATCTCTTAAAATTTCTATCACCTCCCAATAGTGCCAATGGCTGGAGACCAAGTCTTAACACATGGGCCTGTGGGTGACAGTCCACATCTGAACTATAGCAATGTACCAGTCCTAAAATTAGAGAAAATATGCTATTTTTATTGAGACTTTGTAAATAAAAATCTATGGAGGGTTGCTTTGGCACCTCTTTTCCCTGCTGGTGCATCAGGGAGTGCTTGTTTTTGTTACAAAGGTTCTTGACCAAACAGGAAGGATTCTAAGAGGGAGAGGGTTCTCACCCAAAACTGTGACTGTCAGGCAAGCAGATGGGATGTTGTCATTGTTCCTACAAGAGGTATGTTCTCCCATGAAGAGGGAAGCAGTCAAGGCTCCTGCCATCTGTTGCTCAGTGATCCATTCAGTATTGCCTTGCTGATCTCTGTGAAGAGACTTTTAGTTTCCTAAAATCAGCCCACCTGGTAACACTTCTACAAGAAGAACATCATTTGATAGAAGGAAAAAAAATCAGACATTTTTAGTCCTTTTGAAACAAGCTTCTCAAATCAGGATTACATCCATAATCACAATAAAACTTATCAACAGAATGCACCAGGAATAAAGTCTGTCCTTTTGACTTTGAAAAAATGCAAACAAACACATGTTTTCACATAACACAAATGAGTTATGGGCTCAAAGAATAAATTATCCCTTAGTTAACATAAGAAAAGAGAGCCTGTGAAGTTCTGTCACATCAAGTATTTCTTTTACTGGCCCAGAAAAATGAAAAGAAAATAAGCTCTGGGTTCAGATGGACTTGCATTCAAATTGTAACCCTTCCATGAATCCATTGTGAGAACTTGTGAAAGTATCTACAATTTTCTCTCAGTCTCCATTTATTCATCTACAAAGTGACTATAACAATGCTCACTTTAAAAGGATTTTGTGAAAATTAAAGGAAGCAATAATGTAAAACTCCTAGTTCAATACCTGTCACCTGAAAGTGCTCAGTTTGTTAGTCCTCATCATTTTCTGTTTACTCAATTTTCTTCTTTCCTAAAAGGACTTAGGAGAAAGTTTTCTCTGGCAACATGCAACAGGTATCTTTCTGACTAAAAATGAAGCACTCATTCTGCAAACATTCAAGGACCTACTATAGATCATATACTAGAGGTTCAGTGATGAACAAGAAAGAAATAATCTAGCTGTTTACAGGATATAACCATTTTAAATCTGCATGCATTTAGTGGTGAAGCCTCAAAATATAATTTAGTAAAAGCAATAAGAATAAAAAGAACAAATGGAAAAATCTGTGTAATAGAAAATTTTAGCATACCTATCTCAGTAATAAAAAGAAAAAATAAAGAAATGGAAGAAAGCATAAAATAGCTTTAAACAATTAATAAACTAATCTATTGATAGATGTATTTACATATAATACAACATATCATTTTTATTTTTTATTTTATTTTATTTGGTGCACTGTAATTGTACATTTTTATTAGGTACAAGCTGATAAAAGCATACATGCACACATTTCTCATATAACCCTTCCCCAATTCCCACCCCATTCCCTCGCCCTCCCTCCTTCTCAAGTTCAGTTTAGTGATTGACTTTGATATGTTCATGAAAGTACACCATGTGCATTAGGGTGTCCCCCCTCCCCCATCACCTTCTGTTAAGTCAAACTCTTTGCTCACCTAAGGTTTCTCTTTCTTCCTCTGGAGTTCCTCTTATATCCCATTTTCTCCCTAGCTTCCACATATTAGGGAGAGCATACGATTTTGTACTTTTTGTGACTGACTAATCTCACTTAACATAATGTTTTCCAGTTCCATCCATTTCCCTGCAAATAACATGATTTTGTTCTTCTTTATGGCTGAATAAAATTCCATTGCATACATATCCCATAGTTTTGTAATCCATTCATCTGTTGATGGACATCTTAACTGGTTCCATAGCTTGGCAATTGTAAATTGCGCAGCTATAAACATAGATATACATGCATCGGTCTGATAGTTTGGTTTCCATTCTTTTGGGTAGATACTCAGAAGTGATATTGCTGGATCATATGGTAGGTTCATTCTCATTTGTCTGAGGATCCTGCATACTGTTTTCCAAAGTGGTTGCACTAATTTGCAATCCCACCAACAATGTATTAGGGTTCCCACTTCTCCACACCCTCATCAGCATTTGTTGTTGTTTGTGTTCTTGATGATTGCCATTCTGATTGGGGTTAGGTGAAATCTCAAGGTAGTTTTGATTTGCATCTGCCTGCTAATGATATAGTTCTTAGCAACAAGAACCATGCAGGAGGTATCACAATACCTGACTTCAAACTCTACTACAAAGCCACAGTAATAAAAACAGCATGGTATTGGCACAAAAACAGACACATAGACCAAGGAGCAGAATAGAAGACTCAGAAACAGACCCATGTGCTTACAGTCAATTGATTTTTGACAAAGGTGCCAAAAATATACACTGGAAAAAAGATAGCCTCTTTAACAAATGATGTTGGCAAAATTGGTTAACCATATGCAGGAAAATGGAAATAAACCCCATATTCTCACCCTGCACAAGAGTCAAGTCAAGGTGGATCAGAGACCTGGAAATAAGGCCCAGAGACCTTGCAGCTACTTAAAGAAGGCATTGGCCCAACACTTCAACACATAGGCACAGGTGAAAACTTTCTCAACAAGACCCCAAAAGCACAAGCAACTCAAAGGAAGAGCAATACATGGGATTGCATTAAACTGAAGAGCTTCTGTGCAGCAAAGGAAACTATCAAGAACCTCAACAGAGAACCTACAGAGTGGGAGAAAATTTTTGCCAGCTACTCTTCTGATAGAGGACTAATATCTAGGATATACAGAGAACTCAAGAAACTCACAGCTAAGAAAACAAATAACCAAATCAAAAAATGGGCAAAGAATCATTTTTAAATGTATATGGACAGACAAGCATGATTGCACATGATGGTAGTTCCAAAACTTGGGAGGCTGAGATAGGAGAATCATAGATTTGAGGACGGCCTCAGTAACATAGAGACTCTAAGCAACTTAGTGAGACCCTGTTTCAAAGTAACAAAGAAAAATTTGGCTGGGGGTGTGGCTATGAGGTAGAATTCTCCTAGATTCAATTCCCAGTACTACCAAAAAAATGTGCATGGACACTTACTAAAATTGACCATGTATGTGTCTGTAAAGCAACTCTCAAAAACTTCCAAAGCATTGAAGTCGTGCAGACCATGTCATCTGGTGACAGTAACAGAAAATCAGTAACAAAAATGTAACTATAAAATTCCTAGATATTTGGAAATTAAGCAAATGACTGTTAAATTATCTATGTGGTATCAAAGAAAAATTATCATGAAAATCTGTCAAATACTTTTAACCAAACAATAATGAAAAATGACATATGAAAACTTGAGGATATCAACGAAGTTTCATACTCAGAGAGAAATGTACAATCTTATATTCATTTATTAGAAAAAAAAGAAAGTTCTAAAATCACTATACCTTATAAAAGAATTTTAAAAATTAAATACCTAGAAATAAATCATGTACAAGATAATTCTATAAAAAATTACAAAAGAGTATTGATAGAAGTTAATGAAGATCTAAGTAAATAGGTATGCCATTGTCATGGATTGGAAGATCTGGTGTTGTAAAGATTTCAGTTGTTCCAAAAATTGATCTATAGACACAATGTAATTTCAACTGAAATCCCAACAGGTTATTTTGTGAAAAGTAATAATTTGATAAGTTAATTCTAAAGCATGTATGGGAATGCAAAAAGCTAAGAATTATACAAAAAAAGTCTTGAAAAGAACAAAGTTTTCAGAGTCCTTCTACCAGATATGTCTTATTCCAAAGCTACAATTTTCAAGACAATTGGGTAGTAGAGAATAAATAAAGAGATCAATGGAATAGAAAGAATGGCATGGAATAGAAATTCCAAAAACTGACCCTGGCAGAAATGGATATTTGATTATTTTTAACAAAGATGAATACAAGCGAAGAAATAATTTCCTTTTCAATAAATTGTGTTTAGTACATGGAATATTCATATTGGAAAAAATTAATCTTAACCCCTACCTAATACCATATATAAAAGTGAATTCAAAGCAAATTATACACATAAATATTTATATTGCTAATGGTAAGACTTCTGGGAGATAATTTAGGAAAATATATTTGTGACCTTGGGGTTATAAAAAAAATTAATCAGGGCACAAAATGCAGTAAACATAAACTAAAATACCAACAATTTGGGTTCCATTTAAGTCAATAACTTCTATTCATCAAAAGATATTACCAAAAGGGTACAAATACATGCCATGGAGTTGAAAGAGATATTTGCAACATATACATATAACAAGAACACATAACTAAAACATATTTTAAAACTCTTAAAACTCAATCAGAAAAGATAAACAGATTAAAGATGGTGGAATAAAGAAAGACAGCATTATTTTGTTGCTTCAAGATGCAGAGCTCAACCAGCGGGAAGACTGCTTCTTGGCAAGACAAGAAAAGCAGTCAGAACTCAACAGAAGAAAGATAGCCAAAACATGGTGGAATTGGATGCAGCACAGAGAGAAGATGACTGAAAAGAGCTCTACACATCTCACCTGGTAAGTGGAAAGTGGAGATGGGTGCCATCTTGGCAAGCCCATGCCAGGGCTGGCTCCTGCTAGGACTAGCAGCTCTCAGAGACCAAATCTAGCAAAGAAGAAGCAAAATCTTGTCAAACTAGTGACTGCAAAAAATCATCATGAAAAGCAATCACATTCTTCTCTCCACACTCAAATACATCAAGACTGTGACTCCTCAAACTACCTAGCCAAACCACCCAGAAAACTCCTGCAGCTGCAGCTGAACTTGAATCAAGAGACAGCAGGATGACTTCAGGATGACTCCTTCAGGATGGCTACAACCTGACTCATCAAAACTACCATGAATCTACAGATCAACCAACCAAATTTTCCAGTGAACTCCTGTGACTGCAGGTGAACTCATTCCTCCTTGCAGTGACAAACCATCCAAGCAGGAGCCTGCAAGACTAAAGGGACTTGCGTGGCAATGAGCACACCTGCAGGTTCTGTGAGTGTGAAAATAATTACTGCATAAAATGGGGGTGAGGGCCATAGTCAGACATGGCAGAAATGTGAGTCAGTGTCCCTAGGAACACTCAGGCAGGTGGGATCTAGAGTCAGCAATTGGCTTCACCCCTTCAGGGTCTCTATCAATCACCAAAGGATTGCAAGCATTGGTGTCTGTAAGGTTAAATAACTCATTCAACTGTGCTGCAGGCTTGGAAGACTATAAGGTCATACCTGGTGGTGTTTGGGCACCACAAGCACCAATGCTAGAGACAAATGAGGTCTCACAGGATCACAGGTCTCAGAGAAATAGCAATGTCCCTGGGGCTGAATAACCCAAACCCTAGGCTAAGAATGGTACCATCTCTCCTTGCCAGAACTTGAACCCTAAAAGCAGTGAGACCAGGGGCCAGCAGGGGTTTGCATAAATACAGCTACAGGCTGAGAACACAACACTCCCTCCAGCAGCAGAGTTTGATCCTGGCAAACATGCAGAACAGTGACTGACAGTGCTCCATGTGATAACAACTAGCAAATCAGCAGTGGCCTCGGGCAATTAAAATTCAGCCAGGTGGGCTACAAGCTCAGAACATAATAATATCTGGCCCTGCTTGGCTTATGCCCAGTGACTACAGAAGTCAGAGATCAGTGCTTTGCAAGGTTTCATGAGTTCACAACCAGCAGAACAGTGGTGATGTCCATGGGGCATTAAATCCCAGCCAGCAGGCTGCAGACTCTAAACAGAACATCACAGTCTCTGGCTTTACTGAGTTTGAGTCTGGAGAGCACAGCGGGCTGCAGCCGATCAGAGACTCCTGTTTGCCTGCGCTAAGAGGTATGTCTTGTTAAAGAGGTTCTGTATAACGAACTCAAAAGTTTAATTATATAAGACATATTCTTTGAGACAAATATATACTCCCAGCATAGGCCATATTATAAAGGGATGACAAATAGATATAGAACTCTCACACAAAAAGCATGCCCAGACAATGGAAATACAAACCTGACAATTTCAAAACATGAGAATGAAGACTTAAGAGGAAACAATAAACTTCCACAACTCAACAATGAGGGAGATCACCAATACTGAGCTGCAGAAAAATGCCAGAAGAATTCAGAATTTTTATTTTGAATATGATCAAAGGCCTCAATAATGAAATCAGAGAAAGTGTACATGAAATGAAAGAACATATAAATAGAGAAATTGAGATCCTAGGTAAGAACCAAAAAGGCTTTGAGAAAAAAAATGAAGGAGAAAATAAATGAATTAAGGACCTCACTAGAAACCACCTCTGGCAGACTAGACCTCATGAAAAATTCAGTTTCATTCTTGGAAGACAACTCATTCAATACTGACCACACAATCAACAATATACGGAAGACAATACAACAACATGACCAGAATATCCAAGAAATACAGTATAATATGAAGCAACCTAACTTACTGATAATAGGCATTGAAGAAGGCCTAGACGAACAAAACAAGGGCTTTGGAAATAATATTATTCAGAGAATATCAGAAAATTTACCAAACATAGAAAAAGAGTTGGACATCAATGTACAGGAGACATTCTAAACACCAATAAGACAAAATCAAAGAAGAACTTCTCCATGCCACATAATCAAAATGACAAAGACATATTGGAAAATTGCTCTGATGTTAATTTCCAAAATGCTAAAAGCAAAGTCTGGGTGTTGTACAGTCACTAAGGCAGAGAGAGGAGACTGCTATTCCTGACTGCTCCTCAGAGCTCTCCCTCTCCTTTGTCCTAATGTTTACCAAGAGTAAAGTTTTTAGCCTTAAAAATATGTAGAGACCATTGAAAACCCTGAGATCACAGGGTCTCTGCCTGACTCACTGCAAAGCCATAAAGATAACAAGAGCCTTATGCGTTGCTCTTAGAGATTACACACAGCCACCCGCCTGTAGTTTGTGCCTCCATTTTCCTCCCATTCTTTGGGACCCTGAAAGGTAAACTTCATGTGTGGCTTCAAAGCCCCTATAATTGATGAGCAACCAATACAGCCCAATACAATAGGGGTAAAAGCATGGTAGATTATTGACTCCTGCATTTAGTAAGCACACTGTCTGGAAACAAGAAGGCACTAACTGGTTAAGAAATGTTACTATCTCATTGCCTTGGTAATGCTGATAAGAGCATGACAATATGAAATCTGTATTTAAAGTCTGGGGTTGGGGAAGGGGTCGGAGTTCCACATTTGGACTCTTCAGCATGCCTGCCAGGCACTCTGCTTTTCTTCTCTTCCCTTTCTATTTCCTACTGAGTTTGTAATAATGCTTTTTGTTAATGCTACAACCAAGTTGTCTCTTAGTTTTAATTTCCTGATTCAATTTGTTTTCTTTGAATCGAGGAAAAGAGCCCCCAATGCCATTACAACCGTAACATTTGGTGACCCAGATGGGACATTTGGCTCAATAATACCTTTAAATAATAATTTTCATGAGACTTTTGGCTGGGTGATTCAGGGAGCTTGGTTGCAGTGTCAGCCTTGGCTATAGAGCCATATAGCTTTAAAACAACTGTGACACAACAGCAACACCTAACGTCACTACATCCCAATAATGATCTCCTGGGCATCTTGCCTGTGGTTTTAATACCACTGCACCCCATAAGGTCAGTAACTTCCTGTAAACAATAAGGAATTCACCTGGGATGACCACGATGGTCCAGTACCCAGGAGGCAATTCTGGTTTGTGAAGGACCCTCCCCCACTCCCCACCTCCGTCATGGAACTAGTCTGCTATTGGATCCCCTACAGAAAGTGATCCCCTCTTAAATAGTGTAGGGCAGACAAGAAGGGACTCTTGTCCCCCTCAAGCGTACTATACGGACTATGTGGTAACTGACCAGCGATTCGAAGACCTAAGCCCACTGGAGAAACGGTACATGTTACCTAAGTTCTCATAAGAGAGACCAGGTTGATGTCACTATCTGTAATGGGGACACCCACTATTGTCTAGTGAGGCTCCAAATGAGTGCCCATCCATTCTGCCCCATCAAAGATAGGACATTATTTTTAAAAATCTCTGTAAAAGGTCAAATCTGGAAAAACCACCCACAGCACACTCCCAGAGTACCCCCAAAACACAGGAGATACCAGCCCCATTGCTAAACAGCAGTGTGTCTCTCTTCCACCAGCGGTGGCAGCTCCAGGCAGGAACTGGGTGGGGTAAGCCTCACAGGCCGGCCTTCCTCTGAATGGCTGTGCCCTGCAAGTGTCATTATTGACAACTGAAAAGGCAGCCCCCGAGCCTGCACAACCCAGCAGCCATGTTGCAATCTTTGGGAGCAGGTTAGGGGAAAGGCAGCCTTTTCTGCTTTGTGCCCTGCACTGCATGCCCTGCACCACTGTGGTCCTGGGGCTCGCGCACCTCACCGGGGTCCGGGGAAGGGTGGGGTGGTTCAGCAAAATCCCGCTGCTGCTACCATCCACACAGCTCAACCTCCTATCCTAAGCTCCACTTTTGGGAGCCACACATCCAGGGCCACTCCAGGTACAGCTGCAGCAGCCCAGGCTCCTCAGGGTCCTACTGCCGCCAGATTCACTTTCAAACTGCTCTGTCCCTATAATTCCTAGGAGACCAATCTTCTCTAAATCCGGGGCTCTTCTCTTCTATCACATAACAGAGCATAGGCTGTCAATGGCCCCTTGTGCAAAATTTAGGAGGAAAAATATAGATAGATGGCTACCTATGATCTATTTGCAGTTCTAGGCTTCTGTCCCCACCTACCTAATATAACTTTCTCTCTGAGGCAAAATAATGAAAGACAGGGACCTCCCACCCCCAAGATTCTATCTTTGCTAGTTACAATCTTCCCATAGCTAATGAGAATATTCTGGGAAATATAGTGTTTTATTAACTGAAAGCACCAAAAATTTCTAAGCTTTAGGAAGAGATATAGAGGACCTCATCTAGAGAGAGGGGGAGGAGGAACAGAGCCTGGGGGTGGCTCAGGCCCATGCTCTTAAGAGGCCCACCCCGGTGAGCCTTGAGGAGCCACCATTACAAAGCTCACACAAGGTGCTTGGCCAGACTTGCCCCCAGCTGAGCTTCACTTCATAGGGTGCAGGCTGGCATGTGCTGGGGAGGAGGGCAACCTCCCCAGAACAGACCAGTAAAACCCACCCTCTCTTTCTTAAGTGGGATCCCAGCAACCCAATGTGGAAGCCAGAACTCCTTTGCATGCATCCTCAAACACTGGAATAAGTTTGACTATCAGATCTTAAAGAAAACGGCCCTCGTTTTCTTTGGCACTCAAGTGTGGCTATAGTATCTGCTGGGGATTGAGGAGACCTGGCCACCACAGGGAAGTTTAAACTTTAACACTATCTTTCAGTTAGAGGAAAGGCAGGGTGGAGGCAAACACAATGAAATGCCACAAATTCAGCTCTTTTATTATCTACAAAGCCACCCAGACTTATTCAAAGATTCCAAGCCAAGAAAGAGGAAGGAATGTGGCAGTGTTGCAAAATTGCTCTGGTATTAATTTCCAAAATGTTTAAAGAAGTCTGTACTAAGATACAGTACTGGTGATGTGCAGGCACTGAGGCAGAGGGAGGGGACTGCTTTGCCTGATTGCTCCTCAGAGCTCTCCCTTCTCTTTGTCCTAATGTTTGCCCATAGTAAAGCCTTTAACCTTAAAAATATGTAGGTAAAATTGAAAACACTAAGATCACAGTGACTCTGCCTGGCTCACTTCAGAGCCTTGCTCTTAGAGATTACACACAGCCACATGGGCTGTAATTTGTGCCTCCATTTCCTTCCTATTCTTTAGGAACCAGAAAGGTAAACTCCATGTGTGCTTCAAAGCCCCCATAGCTGATGAGCAACCAATACAGCTCAATACAATAGGGGTAAAAGCAGGTTAAATTATTGACCCCTGCACTTAGTAAGCACACTGTCTGGAAACAAGAAGGCACCACCTGGTTAAGAAATAAGTTAATAGTCTGTTGCCTTGGTAATACTGATAAGAACATGACAATACGAAATCTGTATTTAAAGTCTAGGGTTAGGGAGGGGGTCAGAGTTCCACATTTGGACTCTTCAGCATGACTGCAAGGCATGCTGCTTTTCTTTTCTTCCCTTTCTATTTCCTTCTGAGTTTGTAATAAAGCTTTTTGTTAATGCTACAACCAAGCTGTCTATTCATTTTAGTTTCCCAATTCAATTTATTTTCTTTGAAACGAGGAAAAAAGCCCCCCATGCCATTATAACTGTACTTTAGAGGCCAAGGAAAGAATCTTAATTGCATCAAGAGCAAAATAATGGGTGACATTTAGGGGCAAAGCAATAAGAATCACTCCAGACTACTCAGTCAAAGTCATGAAAGCCATGAGGGATTGTTATGATGCATTCAAACCCCAAAAGTAAACAACTTCTAACCATGACTGCTAATTCTAGCAAAGATATCATTCAAGATTGATGGAGAAATAAATACCTTCCAAGATAAGCAGAAACTAAATGCATGACTAACTGGCACTTTCAATAATAACATTGAATATCAAAGGTCTAAACTCCCCAATTAAGGCATAGACTAGCAATGTGGATTAGAAAACATAATGCAACTATATGCTGCTTGCAAGAAACCCGCTTTACAGGCAAAGATATTCATAGGCTAAAGACAAAAGGATGGAAAAAGATATACCATGCAAATGGAGACTGAAAATAAGCAGGGATAACAATGCTCATATCTGGCAAAGTAGATTTTAATATAAAACTCGTCAAAAGAGAAAGAGCAGGTCACTTCTTGCTAATAAAAGGAACAATCCAACAAGAAGATGTAATAATAGTAAAGATTTATGTCTCAAATGTGGGTGCATCTACTTTTATAAAACAAGTTCTTTGGGACACTGGATCTCAAATAGACCCAAATATAATAATATTTTGAGATTCAATACACCACTCACACCACTAGACTGATAATTCCAGGCAAAATACAGGCAAAGACTCTTCAGACCTAAAGAACACTATGAGCCAAATGAACCTAATAGACATATACAGAATATTCCAACCAAGCTGTCCTATAATATTATAGAATAGCTTGGTTGGACTATTCTACTCATGAACCTTCTCCAAAATACACTACATTCTGGACCACAAAGCAAATACGAGCAAATTTAAAAAATATAATATAATTCCTTGCATCTTTTCAGACAATAATGGAATGAAAGTAGAAATCAACAACAGGAAGACCAAAATAAACTACATAAAGAGATAGAGAGTAAATGGCTCATTTTTGAATGAAGACTGGATCATGGAAGAAACAAGGGGAGAAATAAAAATATTTTTACAAACATATCAAAGTCAGTCACTAAATTGAACATGAGAAGGAGGGAAGGAGGAGGGAATGGAGCAAGAATTGGGAAAGGATTACATGAGAGATGTGTGCATTTATGCCTCTACCAGCTTGTACCTAACAAGATGTATGATTACAATGCACTTATAAATTTTTTTTAATTCCTAGAATTAAATAGAAATAGAGACACAACATACCAAATTCTATAGGATAAACTGGGCATGGTGGTGCATGCCAGTAATCCCATTACTTGGCAGGCTGAGACAGGAAGATCACAGGTTCCAGACCAACCTCAATCTTAGCAAGACCCTTTTTCAAAATGAAGTATAAAAAGGGTGTGCAGTGTAGCTTGGAGGGAGAATCCCCCTGGGTTCAACCCTCAGTGCCAAAAAAAATCTATGGAATACTTTGAAGGAAGTTTTAAGAGAAAAATTTATAGTACTGGGTTCCCACACAAGAAAAACAGAAGGTCACCAAATAAACAACCTAATGAAACACCTCAAGGATCAAAAAGGAAAAGATTAACCCAAAAGCCAATAGAATACAAGAGATAATTAAAATCAGAAAAAAATCAATGAAATAGAGAACAAAAAAAATACAAAAGATCAACAAAAGAAAACCAAAAAAGCCTGTTCTTTGAAAAGATTAGTAAGATAGATAAACACTTAGCCAATCTAACCAAAAAGTGAAAATCCAAATTATTTAAATCAGAAATGAAAAAGGAGATATCACTACAGTGGGAATATCCAGAAGATAATCAGAAACTATTTTGAAAGTTTGTACTACAATAAACTGGAAAACATAGAAGAAATCAACAGATTTCTAGACATATGTAGCCTACCTAAATTGAACTAAGATGATATAGAAAATGGAAACCCAAACAATAATAAGCAAAGAAAAACAGCAACAAAACGCCTGCCAACAAAGAAAAGCCTAAATCCAGATGGATTCCCACCTAAGTCTACAAAACCTTTACAGAAGAACTAAATCCAATACTTCACAAGTTATTCCATGAAATTGAAAGAGATGAAATTCTTCCAAACTCTTTCTATGAGACCAGTATCACCTTAATACCAAAATTGAATAAAGATTCTTAAGAAAAGAAAATTATGGGCCAATATTCTTCATAAACATAGATGCAAAAATTCTAAACAAAATATTAGTGATAGGCATTCAAAGCCATATAAATAAAACTGTACACCATGACCAAGTTGGTTTCATTCCAGGGAGTCAAGTTTGATTCAACATATACAAATCAACACATGTCATTCACTACATAAATAAAACTAAGCACAAAAATAACATGATCATCTCAACAGATACTGAAAAAGCATTTGACAAAATCCAACACCCATTCATGTTAAAGAAAATTGAAATAGAAGGAACTTACCTCAACATCATTAAGACAATATACAATAAACCCAAAGCCAACATCATACTGGGGGTGAATAAGGGAAAATTGCAAGAATTGCCTTAAAAATCAGGAATGAGACAAGGTTCCTACTATCAGCACTCCTTTTCAATAGAATACTCAAGACTTATTAGAGTGATAAGGCCAGAGAAGGACATAAAAGTAATTCAAATAGGAAATGAAGACTAAAACTATCTCTATTTGCAGGTAACATGATCCTATATTTAGAAGACCCAAAAAACTTTACCAAAAGACTTCTAGGACTGATTAAAAAATTCTTCTAAGTATTGGGATACAAAATCAATCTAAAAAAATCAATAGCTTTTCTATATGCCAACTATGATTCCACTCAAAATAACCTCAAAAACAATGAAATACCTAGGAATAAATCTCACCAGGGAAGTAAAAGACCTCTAGAATGAAAATTATAAACACTAAAGAAAGAAATTGAAGATCTTAGAAGATGGAGAGATATCCCATGCTCTTGGATAGGTAGACTAAATATTGTCAAAATGGCCATTCTATGAAAAGTGATCTACAGAGTTAATGTAATCCTTATCAAAATACCAATGTCATTTTTCACAGACCTAAAAAAAGATCTGTCCTAAATTCCATATGGAGAAACAAACAACAACAACAACCAAAAAATAATAATAATAACATAATAACCAAAGCAATTCTCAACAATAAGAATCATGTAGGAGATATCACAATCCCTGACTTCAGTTTATACTACAGAGATAGAGTAATTAAAATAAATAGTATTGGCACAAAAACAGGCACATAGACCAATAGAACAGAATAGAAGATATAGAAATAAATCCACACATTTATAGTCAATTGATCTTCAACAAAGGGGCCAAACACATATGCTGGGGAAAAAGACAGACTTTTCAAAAAATAGTGTTGGGAAAACTTGCTATCCATTTGTAGAAAAGTAAAACTAACTTCTTACCTCTTACACTAATGTATGCATACCCACATTCATAGTGGCACAATTCACAATAGCCAATTATGGAAACAACCTAGGTGTCCATCAACAGATGAATATATTACAAAATTATGTGACATACATACAATGAAATTCTACTCAGCAATAAAGAACAACAAAAAGGTATCATTTGTAGGAAAATGGATGGATCTGGAGAACATGTTAAGTGAGATTAGCCAGTAACAGAAAGTGAAGGGTCCTATGCTTCTCACCTATGCTGGAGAAAAGACAACCTTTTCAATAAATGGTGTTGGGAAAACTTTATCCATTTGTATAAAAATGGAATTAAATCCCTCTCCTCATCCTGCACAAGAGTCAGCTTGAGATGGATCAAAGACCTGGAAATTAAACCCGAGACTTTGAAATTATTAGAGGAGGGCATAAGTCCAACACTTAAACATATAAGCACAGGCAGAAATTTCTTCAATAAGACCCCCAAAGCACAGGAAATTAAAACAAGAATTAATAAGTGGGATGGCATTAAACTAAAAAGTTACTTTTCATCAAAGGAAACCATTGAGTCTAACGTGAGAAACTGGACTTCCGACAAGATGGTGACTGAGATAAGGATGAAGACTGAGAGAAGCCGCAGATCTCAGCCACAGTAAAACTTGAAATGCAAATGCTGTGAAAGCAGCTTCTTGACAAAAGAAAAAAAATCAGTGAAAATAATCAGCAAAGCAAAAATCAGAAGGTAGAGCAGGAAGATCAAAAGCTCCCACAAGAGACATACCACAAGAGACATAGCAGTTGCTCAGCACCGCACACACCTGAGGACCCCCATGGCACCGGTGGACCCTTGTCACACCAGCAGACCTTCGTGGCACCGACAGACTCATTCTGCACTGGTGGACCAGCACTGAACCAGCAGATCTGCATTGCACCAGTGGACCTGCGTGACACCTGCAGACCCGCACCAGACCTGTGGACCCGCGCCTCACCAGTGGATAGGTGCTGACAGCCAGCCAGTGCCATATTAACCATGTGCACGGTGCTGGGTCTGCTAGTACTGCAGCATCTGAAGGCCTCCTGCAAAAAAGCCAGAGAGACCTGATATGAGCTAAGCAGCTGCAGATCTCCACATCCTAAGCAGGCAACATTTTGCTACAAATTCAACAGACACTTAAATGATTGATAGGATGTCCCACTGGACCCTACAGCAGCAACAGCTCAGCTCACCTCTCCCTCCAGAGCAAGAGCAGCACTCAACTCTAAATTAAAAGCATAGCCACAGGGACTCATGACAAACAATAGAACCATGAGGTTTGAGACTACATGACCCACCCCTGGAGTAGCTAGGTTGGAGCAGAGACAAGGGAGAGGCCCAGAGCTTGCAGGGCACAGTCATTATGGGACTTCTGGAAAATGTCCTGTGAATACACTAGACACTCACTTCCCGTGTAAACAGAGAGACAAAGGCACAGGGCTGTCGAAAGCATAGATCCCAGGGCTTATACTGGATCCAGACCCAGTGAGCCCGCCACTTGTATAGTGGAGAGTGGCATAGGGACTGGCCCTGTGGAGAGCTCAAAGACTCAACCATGCATGGGAGAGGCACCAGCAGTACTAGGTGCCTGCACTGACAGAGAGAGTCATCAGATCAGGGTCTTAATCACTAAAACATGCTCAAAAATCTACTATACTGAGCAGACATTAAATGGCTGAAAATATATATGCAGATCCAGATGGACTGCAAAAGCTAAGTCAGTGCTCTACTTGTATATTTGCAGGGTTGTTGTGTTTTCCTTTGTTTTTGTTGTTGTTGTTGCTGCTGCTGCTACTGTTATAGTTGTTGTTGTTTAGTTTTGATTTCTTGTTTGCTTGGTTGGTTGGTTGGTCATTTTGTTATCTTTTCCCCACCACCTTTACTAGCTTCCCCCATTCTTTCCTATCTACTCTCTTTTCTTCAACCTTTTTATCTTTTTTCTTTCTTCTCTTTATTTTATATTAAATCCATTTCCTATAACAACAACTAAATACCCAGCATTGACTGCTAGAATTCCCCTACATATTCACTATCTTTAACTTCCACCATATATTACCTCACTACACTCAAACCCTCATTCGACTCAATCATATCCTCTACTTTACCCTCTCTCTGTACTCATCACTCCAGCTTCTAACCCCTCATCCAAACCTCACCATTGAATACAACACAACTAACCTTTGTATATACTAGCTAATAACTCTAAATCTCTACCATTGAGACTGGACCAGATTGGACCAGAGAGGTGGACCACCAGAAAGGACTTCCCAGACACCAAGGATAAATGAACCACAGCTGATACAAGAAATCACCCAACACCTCACGCATTGAGGTTTAAAAACACATACGGCACACCTTTTCTGTTTATGGCTCTGAGCCAAACCTCTACAACAGAAGCAACAGACAGGACCCCAGATCTTAACATCTGGAACCCATCAATGTCACTAATGCAGAGGACAGAAGGAGCCCCAGAGTAACTGCAATAGACAACCTGCAGGAAGAACAAAAGTGGAGTGATAGTAGACAGTTTTCAAGACTGGTCTCAAAGGGTGATAAAAACACAACAGAGAATAAAGAGTAACCTTATGATAGAGGCTATTCAATGCAAGGCAAACTTAGTGATAAATAGATACCTCCACAATAAGATACTAATCAGAGTGAGAAGTAGACATAAAAAACCTATAGACCAGGAGAAAGAGAGCAAAAGAAACAAAGATGTAAACTTAAGAAATAAGAAATCATGGGAAGGAAGAATATAAGGAAACAATGAGCTCCTACAACTCCACAGTAACAGAAATCACCAAGATGGAACTACAGAGCTTGCCAGAAGAACAGTTCAGATCTTTTAACATCAAAAGTGATATGGAAGCCGGGCGTGGTGGCGCACGCTTGTAATCCCAGCATTCGGGAGGCTGAGACCGGAGGATCCGGGTTCGCGGCCAGCCTCAGCTACCTAGTGAGGCATCCCGCAACTTAGTGAGACCCGGTTTCAAAATAAAGAATAAAAAATAGGGCTGGGGGTGTAGCTCGGAGGTAGAATGCCCCTGAGTTCAATCCCTAGTA
>PVLC010016037.1:0-36177 GCA_004027655.1 Graphiurus murinus
GTGGCAGCTTCTATCTAGAGGTATTTAACAATCTATCCACCTCATCTAAGTAATTTTTGCTTTGATTATATAAGTACCTTTCTTTAAAAAGTTAATATTTATAAAATCAGTGCAACTAAAAAAGTAAAATTCTGTATAGGGCACAGGAAAAACTTACTCTGGCAATCAAAATGAGCTATTGCAGGCATAAATTATACGTGTGACATAAAATAAATGAGATAGGTGGCCTAAGTAAATTTCCAAGTGTGTCATTTTCTGTGGAAGGGGTCATTCACTGCAATGACATATACATGAGTTCTCTTTTAATTTATCTTTAATTCTCACTTAAAAGACTTTAAAAGCAATGATGAAGAAATGCTCATGCAGGATCCAATGTTTATTCCTTCTACTTGGGGCTAAAATGTAAAATATGTATGCAAAATTGGATAAAAATTTGATCATGCTAGAAGTAAGTTGAAAAAGCAACATAGGCAATTTTTAATAAGAAGAAACATTCACTAGAATATCTGTACACTGTGATTACTTTTCCTAAAGGGAATGCAAACGTATGAGTAGATATCCATCCAGATGTGGGTGATTCTTTTTAATTCTCTCTATGGCATTTTGGCTCCTATTAATAGATAACTAATCAACTAATCAAGTTGGATAGATATTTCTTGAAATGATGCATGGAATGCAGTGCATGCTTTCATTGTGCTTCCTGCCGTTATGGAATAATGCGTCTTATTTGGAAATACAGTGATCATTTCTGTGAAATCATACTCAGTCATCTCATAGAGTAACACCTATATTTTGTGAATCATTTCAGATTTCAGAGAGCTATGCCTTCCTACCAAGAGAAGCGGTGACACGATTTCTAATGAGCTGCTCAGAGTGCCAGAAAAGAATGCATTTAAACCCAGATGGAACAGATCATAAAGGTAGCCACAGTGTCAAATAGTGAGATTTAAAGTAATTTTATTCATAATGGCAATTTATATCTCACAATCTTATAAAAATGTGGTAGACTGAAACAGTTCAACAAGTCAGATCACCTCATTTATTCAAGTAGGAGGCAGTGAATTTTGAATTCCTTTTACAAAGTAATTCAGTGCCCATTCTTAGAAGACAGTTTCAACTGGGAAAATAATATTTTTCCTATAATAATTTTTAATTTTCATTTATGGTATTCTTTCATGGTACTTTGGATATACTAAGGAAGTTTCCATGTCTTTTAAGTTTACCAATTCCTTATTTCTAGAAATAGTGAATAATATGGAATTCAACACATAAATTTCATGAATATGGAATTTAATGCAAATGTTTACACAAAATTATGATTTGACTTTAGCTTTCATTAAAATTTACTTAAATTATTTTTCTAAGTATAAATATATCTCATTGATTAATCCCAGAGATATGTTTAAGCTAGCTTATTCTCATGTGTTAGAAAATGAATAGCCTGTCCAAAAGAAAGAAAAAATAAGCAAATTCCTTTGGCACCCAGAAGTATATATAGAAAGCAATTGTACGACAAAACTGAAAAGACAAATAATTGTGTTTAGTCACTATATTACCTTTATTATTGTGATTCGGGATCTTTAAAAGCTGTTCTAAAGTGAGAAATAGTTAATTTATCCATATTGTTAATGGGTGTCAATATACCTTTGTGGAATCTTACTAGTTATTTTTTCTGCAACCTATCTATAGTGCTACTAAGTTTTGAAGTCCTTGGTGTTTAGGATCGTATTTTAATTTGGACAAACTGGATCATTCTGAAGTGCAGGCAGAATGCAGTATCGCAGCCGGGCATTGTGGTACTCGCTTGTAATCCCAGTACTTGGGAGGCTGTGATGGGAGAATCTGGGTATGCAGTCAGCCTCAGCAACTTAGTGAGGCCCTCTGCAACTTAGTAAGACCCGGTTTCAAAATAAAGAATAAAAAAGTAGGGGCTGAGGATGTAGCTTGGAGGTAGAATGCCCCTGGGCTCAATCCCCAGTACTGGAAAAAAAAAAAAAGAAAAAAAATGCAGTATCGCTTTTTACTACCCATTAAATTTTTTTGTTTCAGATAATGGGAAACCTCCGACTTTGGTGACCAGCATGATTGACTACAACATGCCAATCACCATGGCCTATATGAAGCACATGAAATTGCAGCTGCTAAACTCACAACAAGATGAGGTAAATGAAAAACGTATGTGTTTGTATCACTGACAAATTGGAATGAAGTTTAACTATGACTATTGTACTCAGCATGCTGGCATTTCGAAAGCAATAATTTATTTATTTTTCATGAAAGAAATGTCACTAGGATTATACAGATGGTGAAAGTGGCAGAGATACCAAGTCCTGAAGATAGAGTCTTTGTCTTAATGTACCTACATTAATGTTAAATGGGAATTTTCTCATTCCTAAGAGGATTTATTTTGTATCCTAGAGTGCCATTGAACTAGTCCATTAAAGTACAGTGGAAAAAAGCCCAAATTATCCTTACTAAGTGAGCATCTAAGTAAATTTAAGTGCTAAGGCTATTTTGTCTATCAGAAAAATCAATTGAATATGTATTTCAAGTATAATTTCTCCACCATTCATATCTTTCATATATTTTAAAGTTATTCTTCTCTTAAGTACTATTTGATATATTTGATTGCTTGCTTCTCTAAAATGTGATTAGTTTTTTTTTTTTTTTTTTTTTTTGTGGTACTAGGGATTGAGCCCAGGGGCATTCTACCTCTGAGGTATACCCCCAGCCCTATTTTTTTATTCTTTATTTTGAAGCAGGGTCTCACTAAGTTGTGGAGTGCCTCACTAGGTAGCTGAGGCTGGCTGCCAACCCGGATCTGCCGGTCTCAGCCTCCCAAATGCTGGGATTACAATTGTGTACCACCACGCCTGGCAAAATGTGATTAGTTTTTAATTAAAGGTATTTTTATATTTTGAGTTATACTATTTAATTTGTATATTTAGAATCTAGCAATGTGCTGGCATATATTAGTCACTAATGCATATGTGTTGGGTATTTTCTAGGATTCTACTCACTTCCCATTTTGGTTGAACAATCTCAAAGGCAGAGACTAAGATATATATATATATATATATATATATATGTGTGTGTGTGTGTGTGTGTGTGTGTGTGTGTGTGTGTGTGTGTCCTGTTTATAGCTTCCATATATATATGTCCTGTTTATAGCCTCCAGTGATGTTAAAACAGCAAGTCACAACAGGGACTTTATGCATAGCACGCAAAACAATCTTTTAGCTCTTTTCTGTATTTGACCATGTTTAAATTCAAAATGATATTCAGTAGACTTTTTTTTCAGGGTATACTCTCTAAGAATATCTCTATTACTGAAGCGAGTATCAGATTACATGTTACCAGATGGCTAACTATAAATGATTGAATAAATAATAATAAAATCATTAGGCTAGAGACATCAAAGACAATTAAGAAAATATCAGTGTCTATCCATTTTTGAGAATGAAAACAGTTATCCCCATGATTCATTTCATAATTTAAAAAAATTTTACTGTCTTGTAAACTAGTTAGAGCTGTCAAATTATTTCTAGGAAGCACATTTAGATGTTGAGATGTTTATTTCTAGGCCAAAAAGTAAGATCGACTTTGTGCCAACAATACAGCCCACATATGCTGAGTCCCTCTGGCTTCTAAAAAGTCATAAGAATTTTTCACAAAATAAATATATAATTTTAGATTTATAACAGGTTTAGTTAAATAATTTCTTTGTGTTTATCTGGTACTAGGGATTAACCCAGGAGCATTCTACCTCTGAGCTACACCCCAGCTCTTTTGACTTTTTTTTTATTTTGAGATAGAGAATCACTAAATTGTCTAAGCTAGCCTTGAACTTACAGTCCTATTATCTCAGTCTCCCAAGCACTGACATTACAGGCACGTGCCACCACACCTGGCTAGGAAAACAATTCTTATTCTCACATTTTGAATATTTTAAATTAGATTCAAGTGAAGTAGAATTGCTATTAATTTGTATAGAAAGATTGTGGGTAGAACAGCTTTGCTATATGGTATTGGAAATTCAAAAGGCAGCTCATTATTAGAAACCCAAGTAGATTTAGACATACATTTAGCATTCAAGTGAGCTTGTCAATTAGATAGTTGGCATGTGGAATTTAAAAAAAAAAAAAGAACCAAGATAGACATAACACCAGGTGCCATTGGCATGTAGTATATAAAACCATGTGCCTAGAGGTATTGCTAGGATAATGAATATAGGCTGAGGAAAAAAGCCCAATGCTTTTGACTTGGGAAATTCCAATGGTGACATCTGTGAGACAAAGTGGAACTAATAGAGGATACTAAGAATGAACAGTCAATGTGTTATCAGTAAAATTAAGAAAGCTGAGTAAAATGTTTTAAGGAATTTAGAATAATCTACTGTGTCAAATCATCCAGTAAATCATTTTTAAATTTAAAGAAAAACAATTTAGTCTCTATTTATTCTTTTGTTCCTTAAAAAAGCATTTTTTTTTGTGGGATAGTAGGAATGAAAGCTTGAATAAACTGAGTACAATAAAGAATTGGAGGTTAGGCATAGTGGAACATGTCTGTAGTTCCAGTACTCAAGAAGCTGAGACAGGAGAATCGAAGGTTCAAGGCCCAGTTCAGCCACTTGGAGAGATCCTCAGCAACTTAGTGAGAACCTCCCTGTTTCAAAATAAAAGCTTGGGTTGTGGCTTGAAAGTAGAATACTACTTGGTACAATTCTAAAAGAAAAGAAGAGAAAAGAAAAAAGAAGGAAAGGAAAGACAAGGAAAACAGAAAAGCAAAGCAAAGGAAAGGAAAAAAAAAAAAAAAGAACTGGAGGCAGAAAGGCCACTAGAAGAGTTTTGCTGTGGAGGGGAGCTGAGAAAGAATGTGGTGGCTATAGGTAGAAAGGGAACACTACTCATGTATTATATTTATTTTCCTAAAATCGGAAAAATGATAGCATATTTGCATGTTGACAAAAATTGTGCATCAGAAGGAAGCAACGATGAAGGGGGAAAGAAAGGAGAATTGTGTAGCAACGTCCTGGGTATTAGTAGAGATGCTTTCTGCTACAGAATTGGGAGAGTGGACTTTCGAGTGTGGCACCAACAGGAGAGATCAGATAGTGGTAGGTGATTAGTGGTGGAAATTTTAGAAGTGTATTTCTGTTTGTTTCTAATTCCTCAATGAAAAAGGAGAGGAGAGTGAGGTGCCAGAGAAGTTGTTGGAAATTTGAGAAGAGAAGAGAGTGTCAGAATAGAAATTTCAACAGCAGGAATGAATGGGCCAGGTAAATGGCCCTCTTTTGAGTTTCATGATCTTATATTTTAAGTGAAATTATTTAAATAGCTGCTGATGTTTATGTTCATTTATGTCAAAGAATGGGCAGAGTAGATAGAGTAAGGGGGGATTGGAATTAATAATGTAGAGAGTCTTGTGAAAAGAGGAGGTGATACATATGAGTATCGTTAAAATAACAACCATGAGATTTCTGCCTTATTAAAAAGATAAGTGAGATTGCGAGAGGTGGAGAAGGTGAGGGAGGTCAGTGAATCAATGGGTTATAAATACAGTGAAATGATAATTTAGTTGGGATCGGGATACTAGAAGGAGGGATCTGGGAAATCTCAAATGCTGTACAGAAACTGGGGTGCTTGAAATCAAGATTGTGGAAGATTTGCAGTGGTTGGTAATAGAATGCCTAGGACACTGGGAGCAATCTGGCAGATGACAGAGAAGGACAAGGCCTTTGAGGGTGGCTCATGGAAGTGGCAGGTCAGCAAATTTCCAGAGATATGAAGATCACTGTGGATTGCCGTACAAGTAGGACTGAAATGAGAAAAGAGGAAGGCTGATCTGGGGAGAGGTAGATGACTGCTCCAAACAGAAAGTAGTTTTCTTTAGTGTGAATTTTGTTAAATATGTTGTAAATGGATTAATATGATTTTAAAAATCTTTGTCGAGTGACAGCAGGGACTCTATCTTATACTCTAGAGTTTTGTTTTTTAAATCACCTTATTTAATCCTTACAGCAGCTGACACACTGTTCCCTCACCATTTTCCTGACCAGAAACCAAAGATAATAAAACTTACCCTGATGATAAATCTGCTACCAGAGCTGATCATATATTTGCACTTAAGTTTAACTGACTCCAGAGCTGCTTAACATCTGCCTCATCTGTAGCACATGGATTTTAAATTAGTACTAATGATTCACTGCTTTGAAACCAATTTATATAAATGGAATGATATGATGGAGTCTAAAGGGGAAAAGAAAAGATGGCTTTCACTCACTAATTGCTATGCAGTGCTCCCCAAACTTAGTGGCTTTACACAGTAATGATTTATTATTTCTCATTATTCTGTGGGTTAGCAATTTTGACTAGACTTACCTAGGCATTTCTTTTGTTACCTGTGGTGTAAGTGAGGACCATTTACTCAGTTACACTCAACCAGCAGTTGGACTAGGCTTGATGGTCCAAGAAAGCATCACTTAAATGTCTGGATCCTTGATGCTCCTTTCCATGATCTCTCCAGGTATGTGGTTGACAAGGGCTTCCTCACAGTGTGTTGACCACATAGCAGTCAGATTTCCTAAAAGACAGCTGACTTCCAAGAGACAAGAAGCAGAAGATGCCTAATCTTCTGGGACTGTCACTGCATCACTTACTGCCACATTCTATGGACCACGTCAAATAACAAAGCCAGCTCAGTTTCAAGGAGAGGAGAAATTGGTACTGCCCCTTGGCTTGAGTGATGGCATGCATGTGCACAGAGGAAAGGGACAGTAGCCATGTGTGGCTAGCAATTACCTTATTGAATATAGAATTGTGCAGCTATAAACATAAATATGCCTTTATCACTATAGTATTCTGATTTTAATTCTATAGAGCAGTTCCATTACTACAGAATGTTTTGTGAATAGCACTGGAAAAATAACCAGTATTAGAGACATGTGTGGACTTTGCAGAATTACATGTTATAGGAGCCCACCTCAAAAATTACAAAAGTCTCAAGTGTGATGCCTGTGGATCTGAGTTTTTAACAAGAAATATGCTCATGCGATGCACACAAAGGTTTGGAGTAGTGTATTTCATGAAAAAATGCTAATAATATGTGCTTTAGTTTGACTTAAGCGTGAGTTAAATGGAAAAAAAACCTACAGAAAGATGAAATCAGTGGAAATAATTGTCAGGTAATCTATGGAAAATTTTTAAACGATTAAGTCACTTACAAATTAACTTAGTAGACAATGGCTACAAATTTATGAACAAAGAAGTGGTACCTTCAGAAATGGGAAAATTAATTTGGTGTTGAGAATTGGAGGCAGGTAGGCTAACTTGGAATATTAGTATGTAGTTCAGGAAATGGGAAATTGAAATGATTGAACCAACCAGGACTATAGCATGTAAATTAGGGGGAATGTGGTAGAGACTCTTTAGAGAAAAAATCTGGAACTTGGAAAGTACAACAAAATGTGGAGCACATCAAAGCTCTCCATTTCAAGCAAATGTTCAAAACAGAGGTAAAAACAAAGTGATAATGTTTTAAAAATAAATAAGTACATTTTTAAAAGGAAATGGCCTGAAAAGAAAATGATTATGGTAAAACACTTGTTTTAATTTTTCTTAAGAGTTAAGGAGACAGAATTACTATGGTGGCTGGCTATGGCTTTCATTATCATGAGATCGTAGTCATGAGAGCCATAAGCTCACACTGTACAATGTGGAGACTTTTCTCCCTGGTTATCCTATAAAACAATGTACATACTCATGCTAGGAAGGACTTATGTGAATGGTCTAAAGACAATCAAGAATAAAATAACTACTTAACATAAAAATATCAAATTAACATAAAAAAATCTGATTATTTATCCTTAGTAAGCTTCTGTGGTTTCTTCCTAGTATGATTGGCATTATCTCTATTTTGATAAAAAGAGAAAATTTTCTAACTTTTATTAAGAGATAATTTAATTGGTTAATAATTGGAAAGGAACTTGCAGAATGAATACATGTACTTAGTTGAATTAAAACTCTTTATAAATATGTGACAATTGATATTTTAAAAATGATACCTGAAATGTAAATTATATTTCATAGTTAATGATAGAGGAAAATGCTTAAAATGCTCTCAATCATTAAGTTGCTTATAATAGTAAGTACTTTAAAATTGATGATTTTTTTTAAAGAACAAAAATACCTAACAGTACATTTGGTTACACAACATTTTAAGGCTCCGTCCAAATTTCATAAAAATTGTTTGTGGGAGTCTCATTTAGTGGTGATAAAATGTATGTTGATTGCCCATAACATGCTGTAAAGGTTTGTACACCATTTCACAGAACAAGGAAGATGACTTGAACTTTGTATCGGCCTCTTCGTACACACACACACACACACATACATACATTTTACACATATGTAAATTCCATAAGACAATTTTACTAGCTTATATGTAATTAGCCATTTGTGGTGTGGATAAGAAATACTTATAAAAACATGTTAATGTAGAATGCATAGCTGCCTTAGAAACATATTGGTCATCTTTACCATTCTATTAAAATTTATTTTACTGTATAACATATATTCACATAGTATAAGAAATGTACATCTTATTCTACTTTAAAATTTATTATATATCCTATATAGCATTATCAAATAGTTATACTGCTGTGATATACCTGACATTGTTCTGGTTACTTCAAAGATAGTTTCTCAATTCTCATATAATCCTATGGGATTGGTTCTACTATTATTCCCATTATATAGATGAAGAAACTGAGGCATAGAAAGATAAAGTAGCTTGCTTAAGGTAAAACATCTAATAAGTGGCAGAGCATGGATCAGAATCCAGGAAGTGTAGTTCCTGAGAATGTTTTTAAAAATACTATGATATCACAAATACCATATATAGTATATATAATGGATAAGTTATATCTTCTATCTGCTTGTGCACACACACACAGACACACACACACAGACACACACACACACACACACACACACACACACACACACACACACACACCTGCAATCTCCTGTCTCAGCCTCCTAAGTATTGGGATTATAGGTGTGTGCCACCTTTCCTGAATATGATTCACATTTTTAGGAGGTATTTACTTAAAATATCCATTCTCTCATTATTCAAGCTAATTTCATAACCATACCTTCTCTACACACATTATTTTATTTTGAAAATATGCAAGAGCATAAATTCATTGTTTGGATATTCACAAGTCTATTAATTCCTTGAAAGGAGAAATTATTTCATTATTTGCTATTTGAAGCATCTATTATTCTGAGTTCTGTAAAAGCTTATTTACTGTCTAACCTCTAATTAACCATAGAAGTAAAATGGCATTATTTGAGTGTATTATATTTTATGATGTTTGATGATATTTTAAAACAATTTTCAGGATGAAAGTTCAATAGAAAGTGATGAATTTGATATGAGCGATTCAACACGGATGTCAGCTGTGAACTCTGACCTTAGCTCCAATCTTGAGGAAAGAATGCAAAGTCCCCAGAATCTTCATGGCCAGCAAGATGGTAAGCCTTTCTAGTTGAACAAAATAAACAAAACATGAGCCAACCATGAGCCAGAATCTATTAAAAATAAGACAACCATTAACTCTTGTGTCCATTTTTTTGTCTGTTACCATGGGGACTTTTTTCTGCATACTTAGGTTATGTCATCTACTTAATTATTTTTAGATTTAAGTATTTTATCCAAAGCTAAAGTGTTAGACTGATTTATAAAAAGACATTGGTTATAAAATCCAAACATATCCATGTTTTGCTCCCTGAATTTAAAATGTGTTATGTCAATGCAGTTTGGGTTTTTGTGATAATATCTTCTAGCTTTGGTTTCTTGGGACATAATTTTTTAACTGAATGAAGAGTTTAAAGATGGTTCAAAGATTCTTAAAAAGACATAAGCTGTCTTTTAGGTAGAAACACTGGAAATTACTAGAAATCACTGGATGTTAAAGGACAATTTTGTCATAGTGTTTTTGCTGAGTATGAAGATATTTTACTGTGATTTTGAGCTGCATTATTTAGCTTAAAAGAAAGAAAAGAAATCTTGTGATCTTTTATTGCTCAATACATTGCGGATTCCTAAATCATCCTATTGTTCTTGCTGGAAACAAAAGCTGATTAATATAGATAAAGTAGATATGATATTTGAAAATGTTTGTCTTTACAACAAATTATATAAACAAATAAATATGTCTTCTTTGGGTAATTGTGTATGAAAACTAAGGATTACATACAGAAGGACATTAGTCAGTTTTATTCAAAATTAGTACATTATTTCTATGATAAACGAATTTAGTGAACTACCTGACTGATTTGTTTTGTGCTTATATCTGTAGCTGGGAGGGAACCTTTCCTTGTTTTCTCTGACACTTGCAATTAAGAACTGGTTACAAAAGATTGCTATATTTCTAGTTGCTCTTTACATTCTATTTACTCTGGCAAAGCTTACGAAATCCCTAAACACACAAAAAAGTAAAAAAAGGAGGACCTTTTTTTTATCATTATAGATGAGTCTAGAATATCTTGATATTTTATTGGTATGAATTATAAGAAAGAGAGCATTGATCATCGGTGACTTTAGAATTATATCTTACTTGCTGCACAGTATAACAGCTATTGAAGTAGAAAGGACATTTATGTGGAATTATTATAGTAAAATATTATAATAGTATTTATTTGGAAATATAATATTGTAATAATATAATAATATTAAATTATCATGGTTTAGACATAAATTATCTCTTTTCTCTTGAAAACATAAGTAGACATTCCTTGGAGTTTTCTAAATGATATTTATATGCACTGGATTTATGGAATGACTAAAATATTCTTAGTGATACATATCACTCTATTCAATTATTTATTTATGTATTTTACATATTTGTACTCATCATTTTTAGTCTATAATTTGCAGACTATACATAATAGGATTCTCTCACTGTGAAAACTCATTGTCTTCATGATTGGAGTTGGCATTTGTGAACTATTGTCTTGGGCACAATGGATGTGATATAAATCTACATTGATTTTAATAAAATGAAGTGTATAACTTCAATGTCTCTCTTGGGGAAAACATTTTGCTATATGTTGGCATCTGCTTCAAGGGTAAAGACATGTAGAGTTACCTCTTCTCCAGCCTTGTCCTAACCCTTCCCCTACATGTTAGATGGTTTTCCTTCCACTTATAATTGACTCTTCTCTTGTGATTCTCTTTCTCCTGAACCAGAGATTTTCCTCAACCTGCTGGATTATTAGAATCAGCTCCCAAATGTGATGCAGTCAATGCTCTTTTTAGAAAGCCTGCACGGATGCTGATTTCATCTGTCCTGCTAAAACAAAATACCTGAGACTGAGTAATTTTAAAGAATAGAAATTTACTTCTCACAGTCTGGCCACTGAAAGTCCAGTGGCAGGTTGTGTCTGGTGAGAGCCCAGACTCCACTTGCTGGATGGTGCCTTGGCACTGTGTCTTCACAGGGTGGGAGAGATAAGAGGGGTAACAAGAAGGACAAACTCCTTCTGTCAAGCCCTTTTATAAGAGCACCAACTCCCATTCATGAAGGAGGAGCCTTTATGACCCAGTCACCTCCTGAACACCACGCCTCTTAATACTGTTTTATTGGGATTAACTTCCAACATGAATTTGGAGAAAGAATAAATCAAACCACATCAGACCCCACTGTGACACTCCATCTGTCGCTCCATTTATCTGCACCACCCCACAACAAGCAGTGAAGCTCACTGAGAGTCAGTCTGTTGTTCTGCCATTTCCGCTTCCCTGTTCCTACTCTTTTTGGCTCATCTCAGGTAGGTTTTCATCCTTGCCACACCTCCTTACTTGTTTTTATTTGTTTGTCTTGTTTGATCAGGACTGAGGTTGAACCCAGGGTCATTCTACCCAGTCCTATTTTGGTTTTTATTTTGAAACAGGGTCTTGCTAAGTTGCCGAAGGTCTCACTAAGTTGTCCAGGGTGGCCTTGAACCTGGAATCCTCCTGTCTCAGACTTCAAAGTGCTGGTATTACAGGTGTACATCCTCACTCTTCACTTGTTCTTGAGAGAAGCACCAGCAGACTTCTTGTTGCTAATTCATTGGTTAATCCTCAGTCCTTATCTCCCTCAACATTGATGTTTGAGGAAAACACTCCCTTGTAAACTTTCTTTCTTACTCACCCCTGTGATCTCCTTTTCTACATCTCCGTCTGCAGATAATGTGGTTTAGTTCTTAACTCTTTCCTTACACTCACTGCCTATGTGACCACATCTAATCATGTTGCTTTCCATACCATCTGTACCCAGATGAACCACAAATTTGCTTCCCCAATCCCTGACACCTTTCCTGAGCTAGTCTATCTCCCTAAACCCATTTCCTAATTGCTAAAATTCTTCAGAGGACTTCTTACTATATGAAACTGCACTATGTTACTCACTGATGAGCTGTTTCTCTTCTAGAATGCAAATCCGTTAATGGATCTTCTCATGCTTTTAATTTTCCTTTCACTTGTTTCATTTCAGATAATTCTTGAATGCTCTATTACTTAAATTATTAAAATATAACTTTTCACCACAATTATGATTTGTAACATAAGTTTTGCATATTTTTCTGCTTTTCTTCTCTCCTTTGTCCTGACAATGACACTCCACTTAGTAACCCATATTTACAACCTATTATATATAATCTTTATTTTCCTCTGCACACCTCCCCACAGACACACACAAACATACACATACATAATTTTTCATCATTGTTTTATAAGAAGAGTATAATTTTCTGTATCTTGCTTTACTTACCCCATTTTACCTTTATTTTAGGCTTGAGATGTATATATGTAATGATAAACAGAAAAAAAAAAATAGAGGCGTGGTCCCTCTCCTTATGTAGCCCATATGAGGTGCACCTGTAATCTCAGTACTTGGGAGGCTGAGAGAAGGAGGATGGAAAATTTGAGGTCAGTTATAGCAATAAAGAAGGCTTTCAGCAACTTAATGATACCCTGTTTCAAAATTAAAAAAAAAAATAATAAGGCTGTGGGTATAGCTAAGGAATAGAATGCCCCTGAGTTCAATTCCCAGTACCAAAAAACAAAACAAAAAATATGTCATCTAACCAGTGTGAGAAATTCCTTTATCTTCAAAATTAAAAAGTGATAATATTAAAACTTTTAGTTTAGGTATCTTTCTCTGACTACTGGGGATTTGGGGTGCTATAGGTGGGCTGGGGTACATGTCTTCTTGCAGATAGTGGACATTTATCTTTGGATCTTTGGGAGTGGTCTGAAGGTAAGAACTTGTGATTGGGACAAGTCTAATTTTGGGTGAGCATCCTAAATGTGGTTCAATCTACAGTAGTGTGGTTTCTCAACCTGAGGACGATTGACTCAGAACTCTTCAGAGTCGTGGGAGTATTCCATACATTGTAGGATGTTTTGCAGTTTCCTAGTATGCACCTACTGCATGATAGTAGCACTATTTTCCCCCCAACTGTGATAAGTACAGGGTCTCCAGATACTGCAAATGTCCCTCAGTGAGTGAAATTATCCTAAGCTAAGAACAATTGGTGTAGCAGGGAAGAGTAGTCTGTGAAATGAGCCAGCAAGATGGAGAAGTTTAAAGGTGTAGGTTGGAGAAAAGTCAAGAAGTGCTGCACAATCGATTTTTTTTTGTAAGGATGGAAATGTCCCATGGTTGTAGTGTCTAATGTGTTAGTCACTGTCTGAATTGTGGCTAATGAATATTTGAAATATGGTTACTGTAACTGAGGATCTAGGTTAGTATTTTATAATTTTAACTAATATTTTCATTTTAAATAAGCATATGTGGCTATTGGCTACTGTGTCAGGCAGTGTAGAGACAGAACATTTTACTTTGACTGCAGAACATTTTACTTCTTTCTCTGCAGCCATAAATCAGAGGAGTCACCAAAATATTTGGAGAAATTGTAAGAGAAGCTTCTATTTTAATAGTTGGCTGAACTCCTGTTTAATGTATCTAAAAATATAAACAGTATGAAAATTTAAATGTTATATTAAAATGTTCTATTTTCTTTTATTAAATGATTAATTTATTTAAAAAATGATATAGGATAATGTGATATTTTGAGTCTTTACAATAATCACAACATGAGGTGGTACAATAATATTTTTATTGGGCCCCATATAAAATGGAGAGTAAACACATTTTTCCAGCTTTTATTTCACTATGGTTATGAAAGATTTGCAATCTGATTTACCGAAAGATTATATCTATATAATATTTATAAAAACAGTATCATGTTCTGTATCTGGTTTTACTTATTCTACTTTTTCTTTCTTTTAAAGCTAAGATAAGCATATGTAATGGTGAACAACAAAAAAGAGGCATGGTTCCTGCCCTTGATGTATCTTATAATCTAAAGGAATAAAAGTAGTTCATCTACCCAGTGCCATGGCACAAATATATAGTGTATTTGGGAGGAAAAGAAGAAAAGAGGGAAAATGTCTGGCTCCAGGCTGAATAGGTAAATGTCAAAAAGACATAAACCAGAATGAATTTATAAGAATTTATACTGAGAAGAATATTTAAAATTAATGTATAGTATTTAACTAATTTTGCTTATTTTAAATTCATATTGCTTTCTTAATTCAAAACATGCAGATAAAAAAAAAAAATAGCAGCAGCTCCAATCTTTGCATAAGAAGTTTTTTACTCTCATTTTTGGGTTCAGAGTAATATATGTTACACTATTTTAAAAAATAGTAGACTTTAAAGAATATCTTTAGGTTAAAATCATTTAAAGGTTGTATCTACATCTAAAATAATTTTTATTCTTTTATTGGTGCATGGTAACTATGCATCATAGTGAGGTTCAAAGTGATATAGATTATACGCATACAGTGCTCAGTGTATTTGCCTCTGGACCCCACGCTGCTCTCTCCTCCTCACTCCTCATGCATGTTAGTGAGCTTGGAGGTGATAACTTCATATATGGACAAAACATTCTTCGAATTGTTCCCTTCCTCAAGCCACCTCTTTCCCCTCCCCTCTTCCCTCCCCCTTCCTCCCCTTTATCGTTTTACTTGTCTTTCTCATTTGTCTGAAGTCCCTTTGTTCCAATCTTTCCAGCTTCCACACATGAGAGAAACCATGAAACCCTTGAATTTGTGAGACCAGCTAGTCTCTCACCTAGACCATATATATATTGTTTGAGTTACTTATGAAAGCTAAGGTCCTTGAAGGTGGTATGGAGTTTATTATGAAGACAGCTTTGCTATACAATGGCTGTGATTCACAGAAATCCCAAAATATACCCAGGCCTCACAGACAAAAGCAACTTGTATTCAAATATCCACCAATTTGTACATGCTCTTGTTCTGCCATCTGTGCAAATGGATTAGGAGAAGCAATGTTTTAACTTAAGCTTCTTCCTTTGAATCTCAGATCCTAAAAATCTGGTTAGCTAACTTAGCTTTAAAAAGTATTCTCTTCTCTTAGTTTTTTACTTTATTATGAATGTGTAACCTCTTTAAAAGATTATTTATTTGTTATTTGTTATCTGATTTATATACTTGGGATTGAATCCAGGGGCATTCTACCTCCAAGCTATACCTGCCTTTAGCTCTTTTTAGATATTGTTTTGAAACAAGGTCTTCCTAGGTTGCTGAGAGTCTCACTACATAGCTGAGTCTTTCCTTGAACCTGCAATTCTCCTGTCTCAGTCTTCCAAATACTAGAATTACAAATGTAAGCCACAATACCTGGTCAAAGATATATTCTTATGAAATCTATTTATATTAAGTATTTTTCCATATTAAATATTTTCTTTGAATCCATTAGTTTCCATTTTGCATCCCATTAATATGATATAGAATTCACCCAAAATAGGAAATAGGAAGCAATATTCAGGGTTAAGTAGTCAAAAAAGAGTCAAATGTCTCACTCAGAGATATAATTCCAAAAGTAACTTACTTGGATCCTTCAGTATATTTGGGACCAGCATAAGTTTAAGAGGTCCAGTATTTCCTTATTCATTCAACAAATACATATTGAACCATAGAACATGTTAGACAGCGGAGTTACAAATGTAAATGTGACGTATTAGTTTGAATTATATGATATTACCATATGAAATATTTCATATGGTTCAACCTAATATTTCATGTTTTAAAATAACTAACTTAAAATGTAACATGAAGGGTATGAAAGCAAAACTTTTTTACTTTGGGGTGTATTTCAGATAGCAATTATGGAGATACATGTGCATTTTATATACTTGTACACTTGTAAAATGATCATATACTGTGTAACTATTGAAGGGAGTACCTTAGAAGTAGAATGATCTACTTATGAGACAAGTCAGTAAATGAATATAGTCATGAGAGTTTCACTTTTTTGCATAATAATTTGGATCATTATATACTGAACTGGTAGCATAAATGACCTACAGTAGGAATTTATTTTTTAAAAAATAGAGATTCATCCAGGCATGGTGATGCATAGCTATAATCTCTGTACTTGGGAAGCTGAGAGAGGAAAATCACAGGTTGGAATCAACAAACTAGCAAGACCCTCAACAATTTGGCAAGGCTCTGTATATATATAAGTATTTTTCCATATTAAATATTTTCTTTGAACCCATTACTTTCCATTTTGCATCCCATTAATATGATATAGAATTCACCCAAAATAGGAAATAGGAAGCAATATTCAGGGTTAGGTAGTCAAAAAGAGTCAAATGTCTCACTCAGAGATATATGGCTCATGGTATAGCTTGGACATAGAATGCCCCTGGGTTCAATCCCCAGTACCAAAATAAATAAATAAACAAATATTTTAAAAATTCATGGAACCCACCTAAGTTAGGGTGATTTGAAACTGTCATACAGGAAAGATATATGGGAGCCAGTGTTCTAATGCACGCTTTCCCATAGTTCTACCCAGCAGTTCTCAGGTACTAAGATGGCAATATGCCAAGGGCTCATCACATGGGCCCCCAGCATACTCGAATGCAACTTTGGCCAGTGCCTTCGAGACCTTCTGAGTGAGATCTAACTTGCAAGTCTGTGTTGGGTTTAGTTAATTCTGTCTCTTTAGCTATGATAAATGCAATATATAGCAGTTCTTTAATGCCCCCATAGTGGTCTAAAATGTCCAGTGTCTTTTCAGTCCTCTAGATGAATAAACACCACACATGTGGATGCAACTTGAAAACACAAACACAAGCAGTATGCAATACTTTTTGCTGCTCAGTGTATATGTGAATAAAGTTCTAGTAAAAATCATCTCTTGACTGAAATTGCATCTGATTTAGTCAAATAGGATAGTTTCATGTAATTATTGAAACATATAAACCAACAGTAAAAACTCCTATTCAGTATTTAATTTAGTAGGAAAGTCTTATAAAATATGTCTCACTAATAATAGGGTAAAACAGTATACTTAGTAGGAAATTAAATGTTTTGATTGATTTTTCTGGTGGTAAAACTTAATTAGAAAAGCTATTAAAATATTTTTAGCCTGAATACTAAATTCCCTAGTGATATTATGTTGTCTTTTACTAGTTATTTTTGTTGTTGTTGTTCAGTTCATTTTTCTTAACTGTTTTGGATTGCTTAGAAAATTTGGCATAGAGCAAAATGTGTTAAAATGTCTTTCAACACAAATGTAGTAAAATATTTCACTTCAAAATTTAATCATTTAGCAGTATTATTGTTCTCAATTTTTAACTTGCATGTATTTCTGGACTTAAAACACCAAAAATGACACAATGCTGCTGTTTTATCTTAATTCAAGTTATTTTAATGCCATATTAAAATAACTTACTTTATGAATTTATTTAATTATTCTGAGTGAAGGTAGTTAAGCAGATGAGACTTTTAGAAATCTCTATGGCAACTGCTTTATAAATAATTATATTTTCCAGAAATATAAGCTACCTTTGTAGTTCACATAAACAGGCAGATTAGATGGAATGTTACTCTAAACTGGAGGAAATTTTGATTGTTAAAGCCTCTGATTTTTAAATCTATAACATACTGTTTGAGTGTATGTGTACTTATGTGTAGGTATTTAATCATTTAAAATTGCTTTCAAGCAGTAATTCTGTTTTCACCAGCTGAAGAAAAAAGAATGACTTGGCTTGCATATAAAGCATAAGTATGAAAAAAAGATGCTTGGGTTACACATTTATTTAAAATGCTTTTGCAAAGAATATTATTTTCTTACATTTAGGATCATATTGTTTGGAAGTTTGACTTTTCTCAAGTTGAAATTCTGCCTTTTGGCATTTTACTCATGTTATATAAGTAGTTTTTCATATAAATGAGTGCCTCTTTAGAGACTTATTTATTTCAGTCTGAAGCTTGCTGCACCACAAAAAATAGCCCATCTTAGTTATGTCCTGGTCTCCTGAAAAATTAGGGGACTGGCTCAGTTCCAGGCTTGCTTTAGAGAGATCTACTCAGATCAGTGAAGGGTGTCAGATTAATAAATTTTACTTCTGGTTTAGTTATTTTGTCTTGAGGTATTGCTTTTGTGATTTGTCATTATTTTCATGACAATGTTTGCTAGTCCAGGAATGATTACAATATTCAGTGTTTCTGCACCTCCAGGGAAAGATAAAATCTTGTTAAAACCCAGTAGCAGGTGCAAGACCTGTCAACCTTTGAATAGGTAGTTATGTCTGTCTTAATGCATAAATAAGGTTAAGAGTACACATGACTGGAGAGATGTCAGAAAACAGATATCTTTTGTGCATTTATTCAGTTCATTTTGATCCTATCAATTCATGTATGCACCTATATTGTACAATTAGAACCACCTGTATTTTCTGAATTTGAACATCTTGAACAGATGTTTTTTCTTTTTGTTACTGTTACCCAACTACCTTTATAAACATTTACTTTAAATCATCACCATACTGTGCTTCTTTGCAACTTACTTGTGCTAGTTTGGGGAGCTAGCTATTACATTTTTAAAACACAGTGTTAGTTTTCAGGCAATTCAACAATTCAATAGTTGTAGTGTTGAACAGGACTTTGAAGCTGGTGTTGCATGGCAGCTGTGCAAATCCGTAAGTCAACTACAACACAAGGCTAAATGAGCGTAATGATCTTTATTTACTAGGATTATAAGGATCGTAGTTAAGTTGTGGGTTGATAAAAGGAAAGGACAGCTGGAGGGTATTGAAGAAAGGAGTTGGAAGCATATTTTGTTATATTTATCAGAAATTTATAGTATAACTGCTTTCTTATCAGTCTCACTTCTCCACTTGAGATAGAGTGCCCTGGAGGCAGAAAACAAAATATATCATATGCACCTTTCACCCCTCCTTTGGAACTATGCACAGTGTTTGACATATATTAGAATATAAATACTTTCTAAATTGAAATACTGTTTTGAAATTTCATTCCCTCTGTTTATTTCTGTAGTAAAAGTTCAGGGAAATCTTAGATTTAGTATTTCTTGCCAAATATTAGATATGTAGTTCGGTTCTTCATACCTTTGTTGTCTCCTTTCTCTACCTCCCAAATCTACTTAGAAGCAATGAAATAATAAAGTAACTTTGAGATCTTATATGAGTTTATTAAGAAGGCTACATGAACAAACTCCCAATCTTGGTTTTTTTGTGTGTGTATTTGTGGTACTGTGGGTTGAACTTATGGACATTCTACCTCTGAGCAACACTCCAAGCCCTATTTTGTTTTTTGTTTTGAAATAGGTTCTCTCAAGGTTGCTGAGAATCACTTTGTTGCTGAGGCTGTCCTGGAACCTGCAATCCTCCTATCTCAGCTTTCAAGTACTAGAATTATAGCTAATTATACATTTTGAGACCCTTTTCTTACCCTAGCTCTGCTAGTAACTAGTTCTGCAGCCTGACTTAAAACTTACTAATATCTTTCGGCAACTGCTTCTATGTTTGTAAATGAGAAACTTATGAAATCTCTCTCTAAACCTCAATGTAGCTCCAGAAAATCGTGTATTTATCCTGTTAGGGTTCTCTTTCTTGCTTATACTGTTTTCTCTTGTCTCATATATATGAGTAAACTGCTGTAGTGCTTTCTTAGAGTTAAAAAAAAAAAAAAAAGATTGAAGAATGATGAAGATATTCTCATTCTCTATCCTCTTTCCATCCGGCTCTCTATCTTTAAAGAACCACACTCATTCCAAGATACACATATCAGGATGCTTAGTAAAACAAAGTGATTGCTGAAGGAGCTGACTTCCCACTTTCCTACCTTCTCCCACAACTTAAATGCAAGAGTTGTCCAGAGTTGGCTCTACATTCTTTTTCATGCCAATCTGCTATCAATATGAAAGCTCAAGAGTATTGCCAAAATATTGTGAAAATTACACTCCATTCTTTCCCCTTTTCCTTTATAAAGAAATCTTATTTCCTTTTCCAGTTTGAATACATATATATATATATATATATATATATATATATATATGCATAATACATGTAGGTGTGTGTATTTATGGGGAAAGGGGGGGAGAAAGGAAGGGAAGGAGCGAGAAAGCTGTAACTATTTCCTTCCTTGCTTTCCTTCCTTCCTTCCTTCCTTCCTTCCTTCCTTCCTTCCTTCCTTCCTTCCTTTCTTCCTTCCTTCCTTCCTTCCTGGTTTTGGGGTTTGAATCCAGGGGCATTGTACCTCTGAGCTACACCTCAGAACTTTTTATTTTTTTGTTTTGAAACAAGGTCTCACTAGGCTGCTAAGAGCCTCACTAAATTGCTAAGGCTGCCCTTGAACCTGTGATTCTCTAGTCTCAGCCTCCTAAGTACTGGAATTACAGGCATGCACCACCACACCCACCTAGTTTTAGCTATTTCAGCAATAATGGTTACTTTCTTCCAATATCTTTCTATACAGTTTTTGTCAAATATCATCAATCAGCCTATCTCTCAGTATGAAAATTTATTTCACTAACAGGTCATTATTGCTATGGTATAACAATGTCTTAAAGAATATATATCCTAGCATCATAAATAATCAGAATAAAAAGTGCACTTCATCCTTCCTTAGCTGTGTCTTAATTCACATCTTTTACAAATCAGGAGAAAGCATATTAGCGTTAGTAGTACTATGGAGTTACTGCAGTGAAAGCATGTACCAATTTCCTCATTCAGTCTCTGTGTGGACATGCTTACTCTCTGAAAGTGTATCAACATCATCAGCAATTTGTTTATCTAAAAATGCCATGTATGTGATTCTATTTTAAGAATATCAACTCTCACCTAATTTAACCATATAAAAGCAAATTATTTGGGTATATTTCTAAGAGAAGGTGAGGATAAAAAAATGAGAACTAAAATTTCTTATTGAATGCCAGGCAGTGTTGAAAGAACTAACTTACTAAGATTTCAAAGCAATCCTATAAAGTAGGACTATTATTATTTTCTTGATATAGTTGCAGAAACTAAGGGTAATTCACTAGCCTCTTGTCACCGCAATGCTAAGTGGTAGGAGCAGGTTTGAAGCTTAGCTGGTCTGGCTCTGGAGCACATGGCTTTAGTACAAGTATCTCACCACCACAGGCCTGCCTCTCTAATCATTGCATTCATTGTATTTGTAACTCATACTGACTGACATGTTTTATGCCATGCGAGTTCAAATACCACTTCATGCTCTTCTTATTGAAGAAGAAATGAAAGTTCTGGGTAATACTTTAATGGTCCTGGGGTTGTCTCCAGGGGACTTCTACCTCCAAGTTACACCCTCAGCCCTTTTCTTTTCTTTTTTTTTTTAATTTGAAACAGAGTCTAGAACCTACAATCCTCCTGTCTCCACCTCCCAACTACTGGGATTAACAGGCATGTGCCTACCATGCCTGTCTACAAACTATATATTTTAAACTATCTATAATATCTACTTATAGGTATTTTTCCATTCATTTCTATTTTCATACACATGTATTGTTTCTACATTGTTATGAAGAAATACAATATTATTTCTAGCCATTGAAATCTATTGTTTCTGTCTAGCTTCCTAAAACAAGAGTAGCAAACTTAAAATTCTGTTTATTTTAATAATATCTCTTGAAAATAATTGCCCTGTATTTAAAACTCATATTTCCTTTTATCTATTATACATATAATTGACTTTTGACAATTTCTTTCATTCCTTCCTATTCTTCCCTTGTTTGGAAAGGACAATAAGAAATTGTTATTGGTCTCCTCTTTTGCTTTCCTTGCATTGAATATTTTTATTTCATTGTACTCTGCTTTGTTCTAAATAATAATCCCAAGCTTCAGTAGAAGAAAAAGAGAAACACTTTTCATTCATGACAGTCCACTCATGCCTATAATGATTTACCTTATCATATAAGCTTTTTATTTTATAACATTTCAGCTTTGTGTGAAATAAACACTTTTGGATGGAGTGCCATTTCCCTACATAAAGCATTTAAATTAAGAGGCTATTATACAAATCACATGTCTTAAAATAATGTACTCTATATAATGATAATAGTCATTTTCATCTAATAAACAGTTTTAAAATGTTATAGTGTACAGAAAGTAGAAATTATCCTGATTATATTTTAGTAGTCTTATATGATAATAGGATATCCAGTCCTACCTGAATATAATTAAACTTTGAAAATATAACAAAATATACTACAAAATAAGCGTTTTAATAGTGTATATTGAAATGCCTAGCTTTTGTGAAAATAACAAAACTAGACCAATAAAGTTCATTACATAAGTGCTTGTGAACTATTGTGGCCTTAAGAAATTAGATTTGGTGAATTGAGGAGCCAATAATATAATCACTTATCACTTATCACTTGAGCATATCTTTGTCTAATGATTATGAATGCTTTATAGCCTTACATGTTCAATAGCCCTCTAGTCTGTAAAAAGCCCAGCTTCTGCATTCTCAGCTATAGATAAAGGACCAATTCCTACTTTATTAAAAAGGCTAAAAAATGTTATTATGGGTATGAAAAATTTTTAGACTAGATATATTGAATTTTTCCTTTGAAAAACACTTCTTACCCTATTGAGGTGATACCATACTAATAACTATCATGTGGTTTAACAATCAAAATAGTTTTGTGTCACATCTTCCCATTTTAAAGGTAAATCCTATGTCTTGTTTTCTATCAAACTTTGTTGCTTTCTGCTGATAAAATTAATGCTTTATCTTGTTAAGCAAGTTGTATTAAAACTTCTTTGTAAAGCACATTGCAAACTGTTCTTAAGGTAATGGTGGCTGAGGATGTGGTCTCATGTACAAAACAATGGATCAAGTATTCCAGGACCAAAGCTTAGATCCCAGTTCTATGATTTAACACATTTTCTGGTGCATGACATTTCACAGAGTTTAGCCAAACAGCCTTCTGTTTTCAGCTAGGGATGGTAAATATTAACATCAGAGAGTCTTTGACAGGAATCAAACAGTAATTTAGTTATTTACAACAAATATTATTGACCACCTTCTATCTGCCAGAACTACATGAGGTGCTGGGAATTTAGCAGTTTCGAAAACCAGGAAAAGGCCTTTCACTATTGAAATTGATACATCATTTAGTTGAGAGGCTTTAGATAACCACAGACTAAATATATAATTAAATATTGGGACATTACAAAAGAAAGGAGCCTCACAAGTGAGGTACCAGTTTAACCTGGCAATGAAGAAGCTGGAATTGCCTCTTACAGAAAGTGACAGAGACCCAAAGAATGAACTACAGTCCACAGGTGACAAAAGGCATTGGGAATGCTACAGGCAGAAACAACAGCAGGAACCAGGCCCATGTGCCTTGTGCACTGGTAAGATATAATGGACTAATATTTTGATACCAAACTCTGTATGCATAGTTTTTTGTTCCTTTCACTCTTCTGCTCACCCATCCCCTTCAAGCAAAATCCAGGGCTTTCTAATGAACTGCCCTGCTCTCAGGATAACCTTGGCATAGAAAAAAGAAAGAATCAATTGCTCAGTTTTGAGTGCTTAAGTGCCTGTTTCTAAATTAAAGCACAGATACATATCTTTAAAACCACGGCTTTCACTTGCAAGATTCAAACATGGAATAGAATTCTAAAAACTTAGCTTTAAATAGGAGCAAAAGCCTGGAAGTCTGAGTGAATAAAAGATGGAAAAGACAAGAATGCATAATTACACAAGAACTTTTTTTTAGCTCCCTTTTCAAAAGAAGTTAATAGTTCAATCATGGTAGCAAAGAACAATTTGGAGAGATGAGATGCAAATTTCACTGAGAACATCCTAGTGACCATGGCCAAGATGGCAGGGTAATTGGAATACACCTGACCCTGACCCATACAAGATCAGTGCATTTGTGAATCTCTTTACCAGTGGTGTGGTCATAGGGATGCCCTTTGTCCAACATGACAACCAAAGAATTCCATAGCAAGAGCATGAAGTACTTAGGAGCTTAGGCTGAAGGAAAACCTTAGGGGTGCATGTGCCAGCATGGGGTGGGGAAGCAGAGGTAAGTAGCTGAGATGGCTTGGGAAATGGAGGAATCTTTGTGGTTGGTATTAATGGATCACCTGTGAACTCTAACAGTCATGCTCATAATCAGCACATTCAACAGGTATAGACACATGATGAGACAATTACTCTTCCTTGGGAACAATGAGTAGCCAATAAACTGGCCTCCTTTTCCGGCCTGTCTACCATTCCCAAGTTTCAGAAAACATGTCATTCAGCCTCCTAGAAAGGAGAAATCAAGGGACTACCTAAGCCCGTAAGTTTCCCTGTGTTATGTAACTGACCAAGGTTGGGAAGTTGCAGGTTCAATCTGGTCCATCCATAAAAGAAGCAAGGCATTGAGCAGGAGTGAGACATGGCTTTATTCCAGATGTAGCATGCTGAAATTATAGGCCCAGGCCTCCAGTACTCAGTGGTGGGCGGCTGAGTACAATAGTGCTTCACAAGAGACTTCTACAGGGGACTTTCACATACATCACACACTTCCATGTGCTCCTGTGCTTGTGCATTCAATTGTCTCAGTCTAGTTTATATACCAAATCAGAACAAAAGTGGCAACTAGCCAGGGCACAGAGTTACATAAGACAACCTGGCATCCTTGAGGACATGCTTAGCTGTTTTTTGTACAACAGTGGTCTTCACCAAAAGGAAGCCAGACTAACGTCATATTTTGACTGTCCCCACATCTGCCATAAAAATGAACTTTAGTGAAAAAAAATGCCTTCTTTTTGTACACGTGAGTTGTACATTTCTTCCAGTTTTACATGGGATGCAAATGTTAATAGTAACCATCATCAAGTTCACAGCAGAGGCTAGATATGACCATTTCTAGGGCTTCACAGCTCGGTTAAACTTATCATCATAATCAATGTCCTTCCTTCTTAAACAACTTGTAGGAAATTGAGTATTATGCTTTTTATATACCTCTGATCTTTTTTAAGTATTCACTAGGCATTTTAAAATCCCCCTCTCTAGATGAGAACAGATGTTGTTCAACTATGTTTACTATGGTATATATCAGGACTTACATTATTACCTTTCATATTGACTTGTCATTCCAAAGTCATATAGTAATTAACAACAGAAGCATATTCTAAGGAAATGTATTTTTGGGTGATTTCATCCTTATGTGAACATCATGGAATGTACTTTCACAAACTAAGATAGCTATGATGTCACTAGGAAACATAATCTTAAGGGACCACTGCCATATATGTGCTTTGTCATTGACTAAAAAGTTGCTATGCAGTGTTTGACTGTACATATACAAGTTACCTTGAGCGTGTCTTGGTGAATGTTTTATCTTCTCCTACACTTTTTTTTTTTCAGGGGTAGTGGGAATTGAGTCTAGAAGCATTCTATCTCCTCTGAGCTGTATCCACAACCCCATTTATTTATTGTTTGTTTGTTTGAAAAAGGGTTTCACTAGGTTACTGAGCATATTGCTACATTTCTGAGTCTATCCTCATACCTTCAATCCTCTTGTCTCAGTCTCCCAAATACTGGGATTACAGGTGTGTTCTCCTATACCTCTTTTTTTTTTTTTTTGCGGTACTGGGGATTGAACTCAGAGGCATTCTACCTCCGAGCTACACCCCCAGCCCTATTTTTTTTTTTTATTCTTTATTTTGAAACCGAGTCTCACTAAGTTGCGGAGTGCCTCACTAGGTAGCTGAGGCTGGCCGCGAACCCGGATCCTCTGGTCTCAGCCTCCCGAATGCTGGGATTACAAGCGTGCGCCACCACGCCCGGCTTCCTATACCTCTTTTAAAAAATACGATTTGATACTAGGTAGCTAAAGCACACATTATTACTTTGGGCAGTAAATTATCTGTTAACATGACAGCATTGAGGATGTGTGTCATTATCCCAAATGAGGATTCTAATGTCCACAAATTCTAGTGTCACCTAAGGAATGTTGCTGCTTGGAGATGCCTTTTGCATTTCACCTATCAAAGAAAGGGCAAAGGCCATCCTTAATATGAACAACTTAAATATGGAAAAGGAGAATTGACTTCTTAGGTATTTTGCTTTTAGTTAGAAACCAATTTCTGTTCACTAAGGTAATTTCTTTGACCTGATCAATGTGAACAGGGTTATGAATGAACACCACCCTCCAAAATCAAAGATCATTTCATTCTAATGTAAAGATAAACATGGGTATTGTCTCCCTTACATTTATGTTGACTAAAACATGTTGGTATTATTAATGAGAGAACACATGAAAATTTTATAATGGGAAAGAGACATCTATAGATTTAACAGCCATGAAGATGTGTGTATGTGCGCACACCCACATGTACACACACACACATGTGTGTTGCTAGGGATCGAACCCAGGGGCATTTAGCCTGTGAGTTACATCCCCAGCCCTATTTTATTTTTTTATTGGGAAACAGGGTCTAGGTTGTTGAGAGCCTTGCTGGCCTCAAACCTGCAATGCTCCTGTCATAGCCTCCTAAGTACTGGGATTACAGGTGTGTGCTACATGCCCAGCTATGAAGATATTTTTAAGTGTAAAAATAATAAAATAGTTTTATTTGACAGGTTGTGGTTAACTCACTATGAAGTTAATATTTTGTGTTTTTTAAAAAATACATGAATAGATATCTGCTATTTGTATGATTTCCATGAGAAGTAATATCTTGAAACACTTGAATACTCTGTTTTATCCTGAAATAGGGAGTAAAGGAAACTGGTAAAATCATCAGTTACTCAAATAACCACTAGAGGTCTACTGATATCAAATTTCTGCTGACATCCTTCATTCCTATAAATACTTTAACTATTTCATATAAAGAAGTAAATTTTCCCTTCTTTGTCACATTTATCTTTCATTTTATGGACTGTAATTCCACCTAAAGTTAAGAATATTTGGTAGTTTTTAGTTTCTGTTTGCTTCCTCTCAAGGTGTGTTTAAATACTCTATCATAATTTTTAGAAAAATGTAAGCATTAAATAGTAGGCATTTGTTACTTTATTTAAATACATGTGCATATCTACATATGCATAGATGTATGCATTTATTCATAAAAGTATACATGCATTTATATGTGTGTGTCACATACATATAAATTGTATGCATTGAATAATCTATATGTAAAACATTAGTTTAAAAAATAATTCAATCTAACTTTCTGTTCAGTAGACTGTGTGAATTCCACTTGATTCTAAAAATTTCCTGCCTAGTTTTACACATTTTCATGTCAATTTGCGAATGCACTTTCAGGTAGTTTTTAGATGTACACACAAATTAAATATAAGCAAAGAGATCATCATTCAAGGACTCACATTATAGTCAGCTATGTTGCTAAAATAGATACTTTCTATTTTATTAGAATTAATAAATGTTACTAGTTACCATTTTGTAGAACCCTGGAAGTACTCAATACTGCCATGCCATTGAATATGATTTACTGTTTTACATTGTTTTATACAAAAGAAGGTGTTGGCCATACATGGTGGTACACACCTGTAATCCCAGTACTTGGGAGGCTGAGAAAGGAGGGTCAGTGGTTTGAGGCCCTCCTGAACAACTTAGTGAGACTCTCAGCAACTTAAAAAGACCCAGTCTCAAAACAAAAAATAAAAAATGGGCTAGGGTGTCAATCAGAGGTAGAATGTACCTGGGTTCAATCCCCAGTACCCCCCCACCCCCAAATAAGTATCAACTCAAATCTTTGTGAAAGAATTAAGAAACTCACCTTTGAACTCTGGTGCCTAGGAGAAGCTCAGTGACTGTTGGCTCAAGTGACTATAGTGGCATTTAGGTGATATTTGGTGAACTACAATGACCTGTAATCTGAGAGTCTCATTGTCTACAATGAAAAGTCTCAGCTTGCAAAGCTTAGTAGAAATGCCATGTTCATCATTCTGTCATTCTAATCTGCTCTCACCCCATTCTTTTGCTAAGGTAAAAAATGAAATTAGAATTGTGGTTTAATCTTGCTGGAAGAATGGAGAGGATAAATGTGTGTATCTTCTACAAAGTTTTAAGTCTTCTTTTCCCATTAGTCAAAACAATTATAAATGCATCTGCAAAACAAAGAAAACAATCTGAATTTAAGGAAGCATCATATGTCCATTTATTAGAGCATTTAGTGAACTGTCCAGAATTCATTCATCTTCGTATATTACTATCTAGGAGGCAGGGGCAAGGATATAAATGCTACAAAGGGGTAGCTTTTATTTCATTCAGTTACCCAGCGTTATATTTTTTGTCACATGTTTTTGCATATTTTACACTATGCAGGGCGATCTTTTGAGTAAGCATAATAGGCTACTGCCAATGTGACGGATTTGGAAGATGCCAGAAATGGCTTCTCTTGGCTACTGTGAATGGGTAACAAGTGATGGAATTTGAGTGGAGGCTTATTTTGGGGCATGTTTTGCTTTGCGAAGTACACTGCTGGGAAACTGCATTTGTTCTGAGGAAGGAGAGCATCTTATAATTCATCTGAACAGTGGAAGCTGGTCTTTCTGTAGTTTGCTTACAGGCATCCCACATGCTTGTGGCTGCCTCTATTACAGTATCTCTGTCATTTACCTATTCTGATATGTAAATTTTTACCATCTTATCTTTGGGATCTGAAGATTCTTATGTTTTTTTCCATTTCAATGAGAAAAAGTATACTCCTCCCCCACCAAATCCTTTGCAATTGTGAATGAATATCCATCTTGAAATTACTACCTACCAACTGGTGAGGCTCTTTTTGTATTTATGGAAATCTATGCAAAGTTACATATTTTGTGTTTGTTTATATATACCCACATGACATATACATGAAACATTTCAAACATATATACAAATGGAGAAAATGCTAGAGTCATGATTATACTCATCCCTCAGATTTGAGAATTATCCATTTGAAAACATTTTATATTAAGAAGAACAATAAAATGATTTTTTCTGAGTTTTCATAATTTCACCTTAATTTGACCTAGTGTGGTGACTCAAGGCAAGACCACATGGAGAGTAGTTCCATCCCTCCTTTTGTTCAACTGTGATCAACATGGAATAATGAATGAATAATTTTTTCATTAATACATCCAGAAGCACTTCATAAATTTCATAAATGATTGAAATGACTTACAAATGTTAATATACTAAGTTTAAAAATATTTTATCCATCCCTCCATTATTAAGCACTTAATATGAGTCAGTCTTGTTTACTATCAGGATCTAGCAATAAACAAGGCAGATAAAATGCTTCAGGTTTTGGAATTTATAGTCTAAAACTTAATCATTTGATGCTAACTAAAATACTAAACCCTAAACATCAGACGACATATGAGCAAGTAAAACTACTTTTTTAAAGGAACAATATTATTAGATATGTAAGTTTCCTACTTAAGAAAGTAAATCATTTAAATTGGTTAATAACCAGGAGAAAAAATGTTTATGTGTTTATTATACTGTGGTCTACTTTTTTCTTAATTCATGGTACTTGTGAAAGATCAATGGTCTTTGATACTTGTACCACTCTTTCATTATGAAATACACTTTATTTCCTTGCTTTTTGTTTTCCTGATTCATGAAATATTGCTTATAAAATATATAAGCCATAAAAGAGTAACTACTATAAAAATTGACAATTAAAAATTGTATCACTTGAGGTAAATAAAACAGAACTTGCTGAATTTCTTAGGATCCATCATTTGCAAAGCCATAAAACACTGCCTGTCCTTCCAATGGGTACCATGTACTGTTTATTATTTTCTTGCTGTAACAATTAAAACATAAAATTGTTTTGCTTGTATTTTCCTCTGAAAACTAATACAAAAAATAGTTTGTTTCCTTTTGTCATATTTATTTATATGCTATAAAAAGGGATTACAGCCAGGTGTGGCAGCACACTCCTGGAATCTCAGTACTTGGGAGACCAAGACAGGAGGAATGCAGGTTCAAGGCCAACCTTAGCAATTTAGTGAGACCCGGCTTCAAAATAAAAAATAATGCCAGGTGTGGTGGCACACGCTTGTAATCCCAGTACTTGGGAGGCTGAGACAGGAGGATCCCAGGTTCGAGATAGCCTCAGCAAATAATGAAACTCTCATCAACTTAGCAAGACCCTGTTTCCAAATAAGAATAAAATCGGGTGGTGGGGTGTAGCTCAAATGCCTCTGGGTTCAATCTCCAGTACCACAAAATAAGTAAGTAAATCAATCAATCAAGCATTCTGTAGGTATACCTTGCAGGTAGAATACTCCCTGGGTTCTACCCCAGTGCCAGAAAAAATAAAAAAGTGACAAGACAAAGTTCACCCCAAAAAGTAACAAAAAAACAAACTAGACAAATAATATAAGAAAATAAATTAAAATCATAAATAAGTATAATAATGGAAACTAATTTTTTAATTAATGACTTTCTTAAAGCCATTTCCTCACCAACTGGTAAATGTTTTCTTTTTTTTTTATAGAGTAGTCAGAACTATGATAAAACAGAGACTCCCTTGTCACACTGGTGAAAATATAAATGACTGTACTCTTTCTGGGAAGCAATTTACCAGTATGTTTCAAGAAACTGTAAAATATTCATATGTCTAAATTATAGTCCCACTTCCAAGACTATTAGAAACATATCCTAAAACAAAGATTTTCACTGAAACATTTTCCTAACTCTAAAATAAGCAAACCAAAGTGATCTACAACAATGGACTTGTTAAGTGAAATGTGATACTTGTTTTTTTTGTTTGTTTGTTTCATTTTCCCTTAATGTGTCCTGAGTGCCTACAACTGTGCCTGGAACAAATTAGATGCTCATAAATATTTGTCTAGTGAATGAAAATTTTTAAGTACCTGGGTGTGGTGGCGCACACTTGTAATCCCGGTCCTTGAGAGACTGAGACAGGAGGATAACAGGTTCTCTGCCAGCCTCAGCTACTTACGCCCTCCACAACTTAGTGAGGCTCTGTTTCAAAATAAAGAATAAAAAATAGGGCTGGGGATGTAGCTTGGAGGTAAAATTGTCCTAGGTTCAATCTCCAGTACCACATACACACAAAAAAATTCTTAAGTATACAATGTTGTGGTACCATTAAAGATGTTAGTTTTAAATAATAGTCAGAAAAATATGCATGATGTAACTTTAAGTGACAACTATGGTTGCAAAATTTCATATTCTAACTCAAAAAAACATGCATTTTTATTTTTGGTTATTGCATGATATTATATAATACTAAAGCAATATGAACAGCATTTGTTTTAAGATATATTATATATGATTTTTCTTTTTACTTTAGACTTTGTTGGTGGTGGCCTTTTTTTTTTTTTTCTTTCAGTATTGGAGTTAGAACCCAGGGCCCCACACATGCTACATAAATGCTCTACCACTCAGCTATATATATCTTCATACCCTTTCTTGTATTTTTAAAACATTCTACACAGAGCTTATATTACATTAATTTAACATATGATTAGTTTAAAAGATGTATTAGTTTAAGTTAATGCATATGAATTGTTTCAAATATCAAATATTATGTATAATATATAAATTCCATTTCTATTCTCTCCTTTTCTTATTTTCAAATATTTTAGCTTTTTCCTCTTATTTTTGTATAGATTTATTCATGCTTTCTTTCTGTTTCTTAATTTTTTCTTTCATTTAGACACTGTATACTGACTTTCCATTGCATTCAAACATCCTTTCTACTCTAAGCTTCCCAATTTAATTTTATCACATATTTTTATTCAATGATATTTAATTTTACACATTTTATGCTATAAATGGTACCTATGGATGACCATACCTAATTTTATAATATTTTCTATTATTATTTTATTTTCCAAAGGAAAAGTCTATTTTTTAATTGGCTATAAGTCTGTGTCCTTTTTATTTTTTACCTCCACTATTTAACACAAGAGGACTAGATTTAACATTTCTTTCTCAGAGTTAAGGTTTTAAGGAAATTTGTGTCATATAATTTGTTAAATTTTTTTACTTAAAATGTTCACCTTATTATCTTTTGAATTTATGTATAGTTTATAATGCTGCCATGTTTCATTCCTGATATTGGTAATTGATATACATTTCTTATCTTCATAGTCAGTTATGTGAAGGGGCCCATCAATTTTGTCCATGTTTTTAAGGCAACCTCTAGCTGTTTTTTTCCCCTATATGTTGTGTATTCTTTTTTTTTTAATTTAGTGCAAGGTAATTTTACGCCATATTAGGGTACAGAGTGTCAGAAAAATGCGTGCACACAACTCTTGCTGTTCTTTCTATTGAATTCATTTTTATTCTTATTTTTTGTGATTCACTCCATACTGTTTAGTTTGCATTTAACTTGGATTTTTTAGCTTCTTAACCTTAAACTCCTCATTGCTAGTATGAACATTTAAAACTATATGTTTCTATCCAAGCATGACTTTTGCTTCTTTAAATATTTTAATGCATTTTGTTTTCATACTAACTTAGATAAAATATTTTTAAAATTTACTAGTGATTTCTTATTTGACTGATAGATTACTTAAAAGTAGATGTGCAGTTCCATATATTTGGGGGTGTTAATGATTTTTTAAATTGTCTCCTGTATTATTTTGGTATTTAAATTGATTTGATATTTAAACTCTATGGTCTGGCATATGACCTGACTTGATGAATGTTTATGTGCACCTGAAAATAAGAAGTGTGGTTTTCCTTTTTTCTTTTTTTTTTTCTTTTTGTAGTGCTAGAGATTGAACCCAAGGGCATCCTACCTCTGAGCTACACCCCTAGCCTTATTTTTTTGAAACAGGTGCTTATTAATTTGCAGAGGGCCTCACTAAGCTGCTGAGGCTGCCCACAAACCTGTGATTATCCTATCTCAGTTTCCAAAGAGCTGGGATTGCAAGTGTGTGCCACTATGCCCTGCTGGAAGTGTGATTTTGTGTGGTATTCTATACATGCCAATTAGGTCAACATTATTGATAATATCATTCAAATATATAGCCTTTCTGATTTTTACCTACATGTTTTATAGTTACTCAGAAAGATAGGTTAAAATTTCCAATGATAATTGTACATTTATCTTCTTCTTGCTTTAATTCTATCAATTTTGACTTCAGCTATTCTGAAGTTCTGTTATTAGATACATACACACTTAAAATTATATCTTCTTGATAAGTTGACCCTTTTGTCTTTACAAAATGTCCCTACCTATCTCTGGTACTACATTTTGTCTTGAAAACAACTGTCTGATGCTGATATAGCCACAGCAGCTCTCTTTTTTAGGTTTAAGGTTTGAATGGTGTATCTTTTCCTGTCATTTTATTTTTAACCTGTGTCTTTATATTTAAAATACAGCTCTGTGAGGCATCATGTAATTTTATGCAGCCCCCTCCTCCATATCTATATCTATTTATCTATATCCACATATAGATATCTTTCTGACAATCTCTACCTTTCAAATGGAACATGTTTAGCTCTATTTTTAGTGGTTATCTTAAAATCCCAATATGTATCTATCATATTATAGAATACTTTGAATTCATACCTCACCTTTTTGTTTTAATGTAAGAGTATTAAAATTATATATTTCCAATTTCTTTATTTGTTATTTATGCATTGTTTTTCTATATTTTACTTCTTCATTATTTATAAATTCTATAAATTCTACAAATTACTATTTTTCTTTTAATAGCTGTTAGAGAATAAGAAACACAAAGGAACAATATTTTATATTTCCTACATATTTATCAGTTCTTTCAAGCCAAGTTTCCATCTGAAATCATTTACCTTTCTACTAAAGATTTTATCATTTCTTATAGTGAAGATTCTACCAGTGACAAATTCTCTCAGATGTTGTTTATAAGCTATGTCTTTATTTTATACTCATCTTTTCAAGAACATTTCCACTGATTCAAGATTTCTACATTGTGATGATTTTCTCCAGTACTTTAAAGATTACATTCTTTTGTATTCTGGTTGAGTTATGTACTTTCATCCATAAAACTTATTATAGTTGCCCTATTTATAATGTGGACTACCCTAATTTAAATGAAAATAAGCAAAGGCTATTTATGCCTTACTATAGCAAGAGTGTAAGTCTCCATCATTTGCATCTGGGAGAGACTGAAAGGCAGATAGAGGAGTTAGAAAGCCTTACAGTGATAAATAGAATAAAGTTCATGTTTGTGCCCTATTTGGAGACTACTGGCAAGAGGAAGCTATAGGTAGGTTAACAAGAATACCAGGATCCTGTATGGTAAGTTAGGTGAACATAACATTTTCTTGAATTTATTCTGCATTAGAAACAGAGACCAAAGTTAAGGACACTTCCATTTATTAATCATATACTGGTCATTTGGGGTCAAATATTTCAAGGGATTTTATTTGTTTTTGGAGAATCGTTGCTAGTGTTAATGGTCTGATCACTTACAAATCTGACTTACAGAAAATCAGCTTCTTTCCTGGCCTGGTTACAATAGACATTAGGGTGATTTCCTGGACTGGTTGATGCCAATTGTGGGTTGTAATTCTATTGTTTTATTTGGTAAAGAATTCTCCATTTCTGTATTCAGCCTCTCAATTAAGGTATTTTGTCTCTGTTTTCTTTTTTTTTAATTATTTATTTATTTTTAATTGATGTATTGTAATTATACATCTTTGTTAGGTACAAGCTGTTAAAGGAAAAGACATACATGCACACATTTCTCATTTAACCCTTCCCCAATTCCCACCCCACTTCCTCCTCTTCCCTCCTTCTCAAGTTCAGTTTAGTGATTGACTTTGATATATTTGTGAAAGTACATCATGATCATTAGGGTGCCCCCCCCCATCACCTTCTTTTTTTTTTTTTTTTTTTGCGGTACTGGGGATTGAACTCAGGGGCATTCTACCTCTGAGCTATACCCCCAGCCCTATTTTTTATTCTTTATTTTGAAACCGAGTCTCACTAAGTTGCAGAGTGCCTCACTAGGTAGCTGAGGCTGGCCGCGAACCCAGATCCTCCGGTCTCAGCCTCCCTAATGCTGGGATTACAAGCGTGCGCCACCACGCCCGGCTCCCCCCATCACCTTCTGTTAAGTCAAATTCTTTGCTCACCTAAGGATTCTCCTTCTTCATCTGGAGTCCTTCTTTTGTCCCATTTTCTCCCTAGCTTCCACATATTAGGAGAACATACAATTTTTTACTTTTTGTGACTGACTAATCTCGCTTAACATAATGTTTTCCAGTTCCATCCATTTCCCTGAAAATAACATGATTTTGTTCTTCTTTATGGCTATGTAAAATTCCATTGTGTACATATCCCATAGTTTTGTAATCCATTCATCTTGGCTGGTTCCATAGTTTGGTAATTGTGAATTGTGCATCTATAAACATAGATACACATGCATCAGTCTGATAATTTGGTTTCCGTTCTTTTAGGTAGATACCCAGAAGTGGTATTGCTGGATCATATGGTAGGTTCATTCTCATTCTTCTGAGGATCCTCCATATTGTTTTCCAAAGTGGTTGCACTAATTTGCAATTCCACCAACAATGTATTAGGGTTCCCACTTCTCCACACCCTCGCCAGTATTTGTTGTTGTTTGTGTTCTTGATAATTGCCATTCTGATTGGAGTTAGGTGAAATCTCAAGGTAGTTTTGATTTGCATCTCTCTGATTGATAATGATGTTGAACATTTCCTCATATATTTATTGGCCATTTGTATTTCTTCTTTTGTGAAGTGTCTATTTAGATCCTTTGCCCATTTTTTGATTGGGTTATTTGTTTTCTTAGCTGTGAGTTTCTTGAGTTCGC
>PVLC010016038.1:0-36141 GCA_004027655.1 Graphiurus murinus
CACAAGTTTGCAATCCCACCAACAATGTACTAGGGTTCCCACTTCTCCACACCCTCGCCAGCAGGTGTTGTTGTTCGTGTTTTTTATGATTGCCATTCTGACTAGAGTTAGGTGAAATCTTAGGGTAGTTTTGATTTGCATCTCCCTGATTGCCAATGATGTGGAACATTTCCTCATACATTTATTGGCCATTTGTATTGTGGGAGAAAATTTTTGCCAGTTACACTTCAGATAGAGGTTTAATAACTAGGATATACAAAGAACTCAAGAAAATCTCAACTAAGAGAGCAAACAACCCAATCAAAAAATGGGCAAAGGACCTAAATAGACACTTCCCAGTACCATTTCTTGAAGGGACTGTGCTTACTGCCATTGAATGGTTTGGGAGCCCTTGTTGAGTATCATTTGATCATATTTGTGAGAATGTATTTGAGTCCTTTGTTTCTGTTCCATGGGTCTATATATGTCTTTATGCTTGTACACACTATTGATTATGTTGTAGTAAGCTTGAAATCAAGAAGTATGAATCCATCAACTTTATTCTTTTTTCAAGTGTCTTTTGGCTACTCGGAATTAAGATTCCAAATATAGAAATGAGGGAAAAGTCAGGATTTTCGTTTTTTAAATAAGATCATATGGTTGAATAACAATATTGAAATTTTAGCTAAAACTTTTAATTATTTTGCAGTTTACCATCAATATTTAACCTAAAGTAGACATTAGCTATGTATTTCCCATAATAAAAAGTAATTTCTTAATAGTGTAAAACCAACTTTCAGAAAATCATTTTTACCCAGTAGACATCTAAATTAAAAGCTATAAATTTCTTTTACCCTTGTACATTTTTTACCTCACAACTCTTAACTTTTCCTAGTTAAAATGTTTATAAATAGATGATGCTTTTATTTGAAAGGATAGTGATTCTTTAGTTGAAATGTTTAAACCATTTTTTTAGAAGTTAAAGTTGTTCTTTTATATGAACCAGTTTATTTAATATAACTAAATTTAATATTAAATTTCTCTAAACTCTGAAAAAGAAGCAAAAAGTATTAGATGAGATTTTTAACATAGCTGTCAAAGAATCTCTTTTAAAAGCATACTGAATGTAGAGCTATTTAATTTCACATAAAATTGAATATTCTATTTTTGCATAATTTTGAAAATTATGCAGCCTTTTTAATGCCCAGGTTTGGTATATATTTAGTTTGCTAAATTCTTTACACGCATTTATCTTAAATCCTCTGTCTTTAAATCTTCTATTCTTTTATAGTCATAAATCTTAGTTCATTATATATTCTCATCATTAGTCCCTCCTTGAGTGTTTTATGTATATTTGTCATATACATGTATGTTTATTCCTAGTATTACAGTAAGCATTTTAGAAATCAGACAGCTGAGATTTAGAAGTGAAATTAGTTGTCTGTAGACAGCTAAGTAGTAGAACTGGGATTAAAATTGATATCTGTCTGATTCTAAAACCTGTGTTGTTAACCTTGGAGAAAACGCACTCTTGATCATCTTACATAAAATAATCTTCCCATCTCTTCTCTTTCTCTGCTTTATTATTCTTCCTAGTACTTGTCACCACTCAGCGTATGTGTATATTTTTTATTTGCTATCTGTCTCCCTTGTTTTGTTCAATGTTCCCTTAGGACAGTTCCAGGCATTTGGAAGGACATAGTAAATATTGATTGATAATGGAATGAACAAATGCAGTCAATACACAAATTACTTAAGAACATGATTAAGTTTTCCTCTCTGTACACTTTATTATATCTCCTTTGTTGTATCTCTATTAGCAAGATAATATGCTCCATGCTAAAATAGAATTTAAATGAATGTAAAAGTAGTTATTTTGTGATTAGGAAAATGATCTTGCTCAGTTGTCTTATGAATTTGTTTTTGTAAGGAAAATGCTTTTTTATTTCAAATCAGCCTCTTTAGTAACTGAAACCTATCTATTTTTTAGACTACTATCTCAGTGTATGGAGTATTTTGATTTGAGGTGCCAATTATTAGATGATCTGACAAGTAAGTAAATGTTTAACTTTGGTTTGGGGTGGGGAAATAGAAAACAAAGCTAGACATTTCTGAATCTGACTTACCTATCTCAGGTATAAATGACATTATAGTCATTGTTCAAAGTTGAGTTTTGTTTTCTTGAAAATAGCATGTAAGCCCATGTACCAATGAATTCTTTTAGTGCAGTGTTAACCACTAATGTTATTAGTTAATTTTAAAAATTGCCAAGGCTCATATTTTAATTATGCAAACATAAAACTCTTCTTCTGATGATATAGTATAGTACAATCTGTTCTGACAATTTTAAAGGTCAATCATGAAGGAAAGAGGGTATCTCTATTGAAGCATGTTGATAGCAGTAGAGATTAACTAGGTGGTTGAAGTATCGTTGTTAACAATTCTCTTGTTAGAGTGTTGAGATTTGAATCCTATGTACTTTACCTTATAAGTATGAAGACTATAAAGCCCCCACACGGTCAGAATTTGCTTGAGTTTCCTGTAGACTAAAGGTTAAAAGGAAACGGTACATAGTTCTCTCAATACCCTAAAGAAAAAACAGAATGGTTTCTAAAAAGAAGATCTTTTTTCTAGCACTTAATTCCAACAGAAATTTCATACAAAGGTCTTTCTTCATGTAGTGGACACACAAAGTGACTGATAATCCTCAGCAACATGTCTTAATGCCTTCAACAGTTTCAGAAGTATCTCTCAAAAACTAAGGATTCAGGGCTCAGAGCAACATAGTGAGATTGACTTTGTGGTGTACTGAGGTAACATAATCCTGATTCATAAATAAGGCATGTTTCATCTAGAGGAATGGATGGACTACATGTCTATCTAACTACTACATGTCTATCTAACTACTTAGCCTCATATGTGCTTCTCAGCCAATCTTCCAGTAAAAATTGGGAGGCAGCCATCAAGGCTTTGCCTTCTGCTTGAACACTGGAATCATGAGTTGGCAGTACACATGCAACTTTCAAATGAATGAACAGGTTGTTAATATAGACCTTCCCTGTGTTGTTGAGTGGTAAATGAGAGATCCAGGATCTTTTATAGGGTCTTGGGGAATAAGGGGAATTAATTCTCGTGTCATGTCTTGAAACAGTCGACATTGTCTTGAGTTTGGAGTGCTTCTCATTAGTCAGTGCTTATCCTAAGCACTTTACACACAGCATCCAGTGGTGTAGTTGTTACCCTCAGCATAAACAAAGAAGCAAGGTCACAGTATATGGTAGGGATAGGGTTTACAACTACACAGCTGGTGCCAGGCCAACTCTGACCCTGAAGTATCTCTCTTCACTTCACCATGCAGGAACCCTGCTTGCTTCTCACTATAGTAGAATATAATCACTCTTCCTTTCCTCCCTGCCCCTACCCCACAGGTGCCATTGTGGGATTTTGCTGTAATCCTTGTTTGGTGGGGAAAGTGAGATACTTCGTAAAAAGGACAGCATAGTTCTCGGATTTGTTGCTTAGAAACTAGACTCTGGCTGCTCTGCTGTTGACCTTTTTGTCCTTTGAAGAACTCCTCCTTCCCTTCTCTAGAAGATTTGCTCCCTAAACCAGGAGCTACTTGAGAACAGAGGTCTTCTCCTTTGTCTCTCACATCCTCTACCTGTGGCAAAGGGCCTGGGCAGATGAGGAGCTCCACAGTGTTTGGTTTATGAAGGAGAGCACCTCATGGTTCCCATAATCTACAGCTTATTAATGGCAGGTTTTTTGAGATCTGTGAAGTAAAAGATTGGGACTTGACTTTAATTCAGGATTTTGACTCCATGAAGGAATAATAGATTCTTTTTTCCCTTCTTAGCTTCAGAAATGGAGCAGTTACGAATCAGCCCAGCTACCATGCTCGAAGATGAGATCACATGGCTAGATAACTTTGAACCTAATCGCACAGCTGACTGTGAGACCAGTGAAGCAGACAACATCTTACTGGCAGGACACTTGCGACTCATTAAGACCCTTCTTTCACTCTGTGGGGCAGAAAAGGAAATGCTTGGTAATTATTGCTCCATCCTATCCTGTGGCAGAATACCTTAGTTCTCAGTTATTGCCATAGTATATCGTGTAATTGGAATAATTACATTTAGCTAGTTGCTAAATGTTCTGTGGAAAATTAACCCTTCAAGAGTGAGTGGGAAATTGTCTGCATTCTTAGTAGGAAGCAAATTTAATACTTACTTCGCCAGTATCATTAAATCACATAGAAAATTACATTTACACATTCAAAATGTTTCGATCACCGAACTTCTTAATACCAAGTAAAAATTGCATTTCAAAGTAGGTTTGTCTCTTTTTGCTGTTATACACTTGATAATACATAATCTAATATATAGCTTGCTTATTTTAAGGATAATTATTATCTGGGAAAGTGGCCCTCAACCACTGTCTTCCCTTTGGTTGGGTACATATGAGACTCTTCCTGGGGTACACATGTAGTCTAAAAAAGCATATTCAGTATTATAAATTATATTTTTTAAAAAACACTTTTATAACATACCTAGGGTATACAGAATCTTCTTGGCTACTGGGGATACATAGAAAAGAGTGATTCTTAACCAGAAAGAGAAGGATATAGCATTTTTACCTAAAGAAGGCAAAGTTTAAAATGTTTCGTAAGCCCTTGTGTAGACTCCCCTATGCCTAGAGTAAGAATTAAATTAATTATTCACTCAAACCATCTGCCTTGTGGTGATTTTGGCATATGAGTTTCAGAGGTGAAAGCTTGACTCCTTTCACTCTACCATAGACTTGTAAAGGAAGGCACCCTCTCTGGTCTACCTTTGTAACCTGCCCTTTCTTTCCCCCACCCCACAGAGCTTTGCCACATAAGCATTTGATTAAACTAGATACAGTGCTTTTGGGTGGCCTGGAGTGCCTTTGCTGCCCTGATAGGAAAGTGCAAGATAGGATCTTTGAATTAAAATTTGTGTTCATCTTCAACATGAATATTATGCTCTATTCCAGGTTCATCACTCATTAAACCATTGTTAGATGACTTCCTTTTCCGAGCTTCTAGAATTATTTTAAATAGTCATTCTCCAGCTGGCAGTGCCGCCATCAGTCAACAGGACTTTCATCCAAAGTATGGAAAATGCACGTTGTGTTCAGTTTTGGTAAAAATTCTAATTCGAAACTTTAGTCCAAAAAGATTTTCTTAACTTGGCATATGTCTTCCATCTTCTGAGTCTTGTGTGTCTTGTAAGGTATTATCCACTCTGTAAAGAAATGCATGTAAAGGGGCTTAGTTTAAAGCCTGCTTGGCACAGGGTAGGCATAGAGCATGTGTGCTGGTACTTCTATCATCATCAAAGTGGAAGAAAATGCAGTAATGTGGCTTACCTGGTCAATAACAAATTCCAAGAGAAATGAAGGTTGTAAGGATCATGTCCAGGTGCTGGAGTGTAGCTCCCTGGTAGACCATGTGCTTAGCATCTGTGAAGTCCTGGGCTGTATCCCCAGCAGTCAGAGGTACAAAAACAGGATTTGGGATTTACAGTGAAAAAATTCCTGTATAATATAATTTCAGTAGTTACTGAAATGAGTAAGACACAATAAGCAATATTTTTGGAATCCTATGCAATACTTTATCATGTATAAATATTTCTGTAGCTAGAGATTCCCTACCAGCAAAATTTGTTTGTTTTGTGGGGGGAGGGCTTCACTAGAACTCGGGTTGTCCTTCAGGCTATGACTCCCGTCCTCATTCTTGCCCCAATCTTTTTTTTAAGATATAGTGCTAGGCCTGTAGGAAACTTAATTAAAGCTGCAGAAATACATGAGTATTTTGATTTTCAGTTAACACAAAAAAGTAAATCCTCAGCAGTTTTAATGAAATCTTTATTGATGGATCCTTCCCTTTATTTTTATTAAAAGTAATACCTCTATCAATAAGGAGTATTTGTAAATCATGTACAGTGTCTAGACTGGAAGAGAAACCATCAATCCCTCTTCAGTGCACTGAATGGTAGTCATTTATCATAGTGACTCCCACCCAGCCTTTCTCACCAAAACCTTAACGCAAAAAGAGATTTAAAATAATAAAAGACTTCTTCAGAAGCCATGCTGTTCTTATATCACTGCAACAACAGCTTCTTAATGGTTAGCCTGTGTGTATGGTGCTTCCCTATTCATTTCTTACCGTCCTTTTCAACCTATAAGTCTATACAAGAAGCAAAGGACAATGCCAGCTCCATGGCCATTGTGCTCCAGGCCTGGTGCAGTGCTGATCCAAGAGCCTCACACCCCCTCTTGACTACCACCTACACTTGCTGAGTGGTCTCACTCAGAGGTTGGACATCCTCTTTTCTGTGTATCCTTCCTAAGCTGAATCCCCTCATTAATGAAGGATTGGCCTATATCACCATCTGTGCCCAAAGGCAGGCAGTGTAGAAAGTCTGGTGTCCTGCAGAATGCTTGATGGTTATATCACTTTAAATAAAAGGATTTGGCAAATGATGTATTCCTGTCTACATTTTTTATTTTTTATTTTTTCCAGAAAAGCAGAAAGTTAGTGTCCTTGAAGAATTTTTGATCCTCAGGCACATAAAATATATGCAGATATCTGTTCTGATTTGTGTAACTTTCTTTTCCTGCCACTTACTCAAATTTCAGTAAGATAGCTACAAAAATCTTTCTTCCTGCCTACTTTGATCAAAAGATAGTTTTCCTGTGTTATGTTTATTATAAAGTTCTCCTGTTCTTTCTCCTTCATTCTTGCTGATCCATTCTTATATAAACACTCTGGAGTTATAAGTGACAAAAATCCGCTACTTTGTCATCAGGCTGGAAAGATTATTTCCTCGAAGCCATATTCATCCCTCCTGTATTTATGGCCTCTAGATTACTAGATTTCTGGCCTAGACCTGACTTAACTACATTTGAGGAATTGCAACTTTTGTGGTTTCATTTCATATGTTGATTCAGTTTGAGCAAATTATACATTGTTGAAATTGACTTATGTCTTTTGTTTTTAGGTGTAGTACCGTAAATAGCCGATTGGCAGCCTATGAAGTGCTTGTAATGTTGGCTGATAGTTCACCTTCAAATCTTCAAATTATTACAAAAGAACTACTTTCTATGCATCATCAACCTGACCCTGCTCTTACCAAGGAGTTTGATGTAAGTTTCCTAGACTGTGATACACATAATCTTTTTAGAGTAATCTCTTAAACATAATTTTAAGGCTGTGTTTATATTCTCCCAACCACAAAGACAGTATTATTCTTTCACTTACTGTAATCACATATTAAAATCAACTATAAACTGTATTATATCACACTGATACATGACAGTATATTATGAAGTGGTACCCTTTTAATTAAAGAGAGACATTTTCAAGTTGGTTGACAGTTATTCTCAGTAAAAAGTAGCATTCTTACCTGTTTTTGATTGACTTTATGTGGGCGTAGTGCCAGGCACTGGAGATACAAAGTAGAAAAACATTGTCTCTATCACAGCACAGTCTATATTCAGTTAAATGCAAGAAAGATTTATGGAATTTACCATACGCTGAGAGGTATGTTAGGTTTTTGAAGCTCAGATGTGATCCCTGAGTACATATGGTAGAAGAAACAGACCCATAAGCAGATCATTTTAGTATAATGTGATACAATATAAGAAAGAGGTATATCCTGAGTGCTCCAACATAGAAAGGCACTTCACCACTAGTGGTGATATCTTAGAAAGCTTCTTGGAGAAGATGACATTGGAAATAGAGCATTAAAGACTAGTGAGCCAGTTGAAGAAGGTGGGAAGATTGTTCCATTCTAGCAGTGAGAAGACTGTGAGCAAGCTGTGGAGCCATGAAATAGAGTTAGGATCTGCAAGAGGGAGGTAAGTTGTAGGTACTCTGGGATACCATACCAGGAATGGAAGGATGCTTTTAAACCTGCCTTTGCTTTCTCCTAAAATTGTAGAAAGTCAGACTTACCCTTTGCATGCCTGAACTGAGTGTTATGGAACAAATAATTTGGCGGGAAAGGAAGAGGGGACAAGTATTTCAGATAGAAGAAATAACACTTGCAAAGACTTAGAAATGTTTAAGTGCATAAATTGGGAAAAAAAAACAGGTCACTTACAATACTTTAGTTTATAATGCTTTTTTTTAGTTAACAGTGCTTTGGTTTATGCTATGTGTTCGTTTTATATGCATTTACTGAATAATCAGTATTAAGTATCACCATATGAACATTTATATCTTTTATAAGTCAAGAATTATTTCAGCATAATAAAGAAAACAGTCTTAGGAAACAATTTTTCTTACTTTGTAACTTTTTTTTAAATCTGTGCTGTCGGCTACAAATAAATTTCAGTGATAATTAAGTCTTAGAAATCATCCTACTTGCCGGGCATGGTGGCGCACAATTGTAATCTCAGTACCCAGGAGGCTGAGACAGGAGGATGGCAGGTTCACAACCAGCCTTAGCTATTTAGTGATGCCCTCTGCAACTTAGTGAGATTCTGTTTCAAAAATAAAGAATAAAAAATAGGGCTGGGGCCTGGGGTGTAGCTCGGAGATAGAATGCCCCTGGGTTCAATCCCCAGTACTGAAAAAAAAAAGAAAGAAATTACCCTACTCTTAGCTGATGTTAATGAAAGTATGTAATATTAGTAATTCCTTGAGGTCCAGAATAACTACAGGTTTTGTCAGCTGGCTGGTTATTACATGGACACAGATACTTGATGTGTACAGGTAACATGGTTCACAGTATGAGAACCAAACACCTGTTGCAGTTGCATTTCATGTCTAATTACAGTATGCTTTTCCACTTCGAGAGGTGTTATGTTGAATTTTAGCCTTTTCTAGATTCTTTCTACCCAGGAAAGTATTGTGGTGAGATCTTTATTATTTGAGAACATTTATAAGTGAAATGGTAGGGTGTTTACCTTTTTTCTTAATGATATGCTTATTAAAGGAGAAGTTTAATATTCTCTTCTTTAAAAGGTAGGGAATGAGCCGGGTGTGGTGGCGCACGCTTGTAATCCCAGCATTCGGGAGGCTGAGACCGGAGGATCCGGGTTCGCGGCCAGCCTCAGCTACCTAGTGAGGCACTCCGCAACTTAGTGAGGCACTCCGCAACTTAGTGAGACTCGGTTTCAAAATAAAGAATAAAAAATAGGGCTGGGGGTGTAGCTCGGAGGTAGAATGCCCCTGAGTTCAATCCCCAGTACCGCAAAAAAAAAAAAGGTAGGGAATGGATCTGAGCCTTCCTTGACCATTCACACTGCAGGATTTCTTATGGCAAATACATCATAGAACCCTACTCTGGAGGAGAAGGATGTTGTTTGTTTCAGAGTACTATCTAAATTGCTAATATATACTTAGTGTATTTGCTTGATTAACGCCTTAGAGTCTTACCAGTCTGTACTCTCCTTGGATCAAGCATGGTGCACATTTCTGTTCTCTGTTACATCCCTACACAATGCCTGGTACATAGTAGTCCCATAATAAATATTTGTTGAGTGTAAATGACTGAATGAATGCATGACTACATAAATGAATAAATACATACATGCCTACTATATGCCAGATACGTTATGAAAGAAACATTGAGATAGTATAGTGTTTTATCATTTATTAGCTTCTGCAGACAAAGGTACTTTATGATTATAGGTTCTGCTAGCCTGAGTTTTATAACACATTGAATAGATAAATTTGTGAATGCACCTCTTTTCCTATCAAGATATCCCATGTAGCTATAGTGGAAATGTGCCTGTGCTAATTCTCTTCCATACTGTTTCTGTTCCTCTCTTTCCCAGTACCTTCCTCCAGTGGATAGCAGATCCAGTTCAGGGTTTGTGGGGCTGCGGAATGGTGGTGCTACTTGTTACATGAATGCAGTCTTCCAGCAGCTATATATGCAACCTGGGCTCCCTGAGGTGATTTTCCTCCTCCGTCATAAGAGATATGTGTGCATTGCCTAAAAACTACTTACTTATTGTTTCTTGAGTTTGCTGGAACTAGACATAATCCCTAGGGATTCTGAAATCTGTATAGACATGTTGTTCATAGTTACACATTTTTGTAAAACTGCTCATTTAATGTAACTCAAATGTAATTTTCAAATATTCTTCCATAAACCTATATTTTTAGCATTTTAGAAATATATAGGCTCTGTCATCAGTGCTTTGTAATAATATAGTAGAAAAATATGATATGGCAGACAGTATTTTGAGAGTATTCCATGTGTATCTGTTGTACTTATTTCTTGTAGAGATCCTAGTATTATTGGTTCCAGTTTTTCCTAATCAAACAGAGGTTTAAATAGACAGTTTATTCAGCTAGGAAGTATTGAAGCTAAATATATGTAGATTTATAATTCCCACATCCAATCATATATAACATTCTAAAAAAGCAACATGGATACTCACATATACACATGTCAGCATTGCCTGTGAAGCAGTTTAATGTTTCTAACTCAATACATTTCCTTCTTTGAAGTCACTACTTTCCGTGGATGATGACACAGACAATCCAGATGATAGTGTATTTTACCAAGTGCAGTCTCTCTTTGGGCATTTGATGGAAAGCAAGCTGCAGTATTATGTACCTGAGAACTTCTGGAAGGTATTTCTCCCTTAACTTTTTGTAAATTTAAAAATGTTAGATAAATGTGGAGTTTGGTTACATATTTTCCCTAGTGATAATGGTTTCTTACCTTTACTAACTCCAGTTTAATCCCACTGCTAAGAACCTATAATAGAATTGGGTATACAGTGCTTCTTGAAATTGATACTTGGTTTCAGATGACTAGAATGATTTATGAATTTTTAATTATTTTAAATATTTCTCATGATTTTTTATTTTAGCTCTTTGAAATATTTGTTCAAATTATTCCTCTGGACTTGTACCAATTTAACTAATGCCTTTAAATGAAGAGCATTGTTTTTGAACATTGCTTTACTTTGTTTCACATAATGGATGATTACTTTGTTTTTTTCCCCAGAGATTGATTAGTTCCTAAGAGAGAAGCTGCTTGTTCCATGGCCTTAGGTATCACCCCGTACCCACCTCTCATTGCATATACTTGCTGTGATTCCAGGGGACCTGGGAAAATCATAGATAGCTAAATGCAAGCTTCTCTCATTTTAGTAAAAATTTTACATCCTAATAGCCTGGATTTCAGAAGCATTTGAGTGCTCTTTTGCCTTCCTTTTCTATTTTATTCAGAAATTTCTGCTTTTCCTTTAAAAACATTTAATCCTTGCTACATAGATTTTCAAGATGTGGAACAAAGAACTCTATGTGAGAGAACAGCAGGATGCATATGAATTCTTCACTAGTCTCATTGATCAGATGGATGAGTATCTCAAGGTAACAAAAGTTTCATTTTCCTTCTAATTCCCTCATACTCTAATTATAGTATGAGAACAGTGCTTCAGGATTTGTGATTATTACAAAGCTAACAAATCAGAAATTAATAATTTCTTCTGGGTTTAAACATCAAAATATATACAAATCACTGGATTTCTTTCTTTCTTGATTCATTTAAGTTTTTTGTTTTTTGGTTTTTTGTGGTACTGGGGATGGAACCCGGGGCATTCTACCTCCGAGCTACATCCCCAGCCTGAATTTTTATTCTTTATTTTGAAACGGGGTCTCACTAAGTTGCGGAGGGCCTCACTAAGTAGCTGAGGCTGGCCACGAACCGGGATTTTCTGTCTCAGCCTCCCAAGTACTGGGATTACAAGCGTGCGCCACTATGCCTGGCTTAAGTATAAATTCTTATCTGTACTACATAGTAGTAGCCATTGTACTTGCCTTCTAACTGTATGTCCTTTGAAGTGGTCTGGCCTCAGAAGAGTGCTGCAGTCCCCAGTGAAACCAACAGTCCTTGCAGGTAGCTTTGGAACTCAGAGTTCTCTGGCAGAAGGGACAAAAGAACTAGGCCAAAGAATTAACTTGCCATGATGTTTAAACCCGAAACTTCCTACCACTTGCCAGGAAAATGTGACAGACTTCCTTAATGACATTGTCTTCTAAGATTGCCTGCTATCACTGCCAGTATTGGCCTCTCATCAGTAGGCTTTTTCTTTAAATAATTTACACATTTATACCACTTTGTCCACAAGAAAAGACTGGAAAGTTGCTTCTTTGTACTTGTGGCATATGAAGGAGGATTTGGAATATTCATAGAGAAATACTCTCCTTGTAATCAGCTCTGACCTACAGTCTCTTCCCCTCCTTTTCTGATTTCATTGCTCTAATAATGGTTTATAAGCCTTCTTTTAGTTCCCAACTCAAACTACCTTAATGACTTCTTTTATTTTGGTAGTTAAATTAAAATCTGTGTTATTTTAGCTTGGGTCAAAATAAAATTATACAGGAATCAACCTATCAGTTCTCAAGTATCGATTAAAATTTTAACTTTTTATACCAACAGAAAATGGGGAGAGACCAAATTTTTAAGAATACTTTTCAGGGCATCTACTCGGATCAGAAGATATGTAAAGACTGTCCTCACAGGTGAGTGGAGATGTCACTGACAAGTTAAAAAATGATTATCAGGCAGGGTCAGAGATAGAGCACTTGCCCAGCATGTTCCGATCATCCCTCTGGACCACCCCTTCACCACCAAAAATTAAACAACAACAAAAACAATCATGATTTTTAAATTATTTTTCTAGTATTTATGATTTTGGATTTGTTGACTTACAAATATATCTCTCAGTGGATCTATAAATGTTTAATGAAGTAAAATTTTTTGGTTTCCACTTCCAAATTTTCTTCACGCCCTTAAGGAAATATTTATTGAAATTCATAATACTAAGCAAGTCTAGATTAGCACGGTTGGTGCTTTTATTTGGTAGTAACTTTTAAAAGATTGAGTCATGTTAATTTCACTAACTATGAATGTAATTTTTGTGTTCAGGCTCAGGCACCTTGATTATATCAAGTTTTATATTCATGGGTCTTCTGTGTTTTCCTGATCAGGTATGAGCGTGAAGAAGCTTTCATGGCTCTCAATCTAGGAGTTACTTCTTGTCAAAGTTTGGAAATTTCTTTGGACCAGTTCGTTAGAGGAGAAGTTCTAGAAGGAAGTAATGCATACTACTGTGAAAAGTGCAAAGAAAAGGTATTGCATTTGCCCTTTTCAAAAAAAAAACAAGATTGATTTGTTACATACTATCTTTGTGTTAAGTAAAATCAATATTAAGCTCCATTTGTTGCTTCCATTAGATTGTGTCATTACTGGCATTATATGGATAGGAAAGGTCTTTTCATTAATTACTTGGCTGTTTTAGTTTCTCCTTGAAGATAATTGGTTTTTGCTTTCTTTTTTTTTTCCTTAGCGAATAACAGTGAAAAGGACCTGTATTAAGTCTTTACCTAGTGTCTTGGTCATTCACCTAATGAGATTTGGATTTGACTGGGAAAGTGGACGTTCCATTAAATATGATGAACAAATAAGGGTAATTCTTTTTTCTTCCTGAAATTTCTCACAACAATGATCTCTATTTTCAAATGTTGTTTGCCCTCTAGCAGGCTCCCTCTAAGCATTGTGAGGAGTCCACAGCCTTTGTCTTGAGAAACTGCTGCTAGTAGAACAGGCATATCTGTAAACAGTGACCCTCAATTCTGGAAGGCGTCCGAGTGATGGATGTGAAGTAAAATGCTGTCTGTAATTCTCAAACCAGAGGCTACTTGTACTTTCCCTGACTTGACTTGTCTGAGATATTTGACTTGGGAAGGCAGTTAGTCTTAACTTAGGAAAACATAGCCTCTTGTTGCATCTGACCCAATTGTGTACTGCTGTACATGTTTCTGATCGACACTTATATGTTCTTTTTGCTTCTAGTTTCCTTGGATGCTAAACATGGAGCCTTACACAGTTTCAGGAATGGCACGCCAAGATTCATCTTCTGAAGTTGGTGAAAACGGGCGAAGTATGGATCAGGGAGGTGGAGGATCCCCACGGAAAAAAGTTGCCCTCACAGAAAACTATGAACTTGTAGGTGTCATTGTGCACAGCGGACAGGCACATGCGGGCCACTATTACTCCTTCATTAAGGACAGGCGGTAAGCATTTCCAGAGTCAGCCCTCACTGACTCTTTGTCCTCCCTACTTTCTCTGCCTTACTTTATCATCCATACTCACCATTATGATGCAAAGTAACTTTTGCATTGTTTTTGATCTTCTTTCTTTGCAGTACTGGGGATTGAACCCAGGGGCATTCTACTCTGAGCTACCCCCCAGCCCTATTTTTTATTCTTTATTTTTGAAACAGCATCTCACTAAGTTGCAGAGGGGCTCGCTAAGTAGCTGAGGCTGGCCGCGAACCCGGATCCTCAGTTTCAGCCTCCCAAATACTGGGATTACAAGGGTGCGCCACCATGCCCAGCTATCTTATTTCATTTTGAATGTAACTGTTTTTACACCTTCAATATAAAAAGTTGTTCTAGAAACTAAAATCACTGCTGCTTCATTTTTTAAGCTTCATTTATTTTCAAATGCTAATCACCTGACTTATTTGTAGATAATGCATAGAGATAAATGTGTAGGGGATGAGGATATTTTTTAACCTTATGTTTAATATCTGGGCCTAGGGGGTGTGGAAAAGGAAAGTGGTATAAATTTAATGACACTGTCATAGAAGAATTTGACCTAAATGATGAGACCCTGGAGTATGAATGCTTTGGAGGAGAATATAGACCAAAAGTTTATGATCAAAGTAAGTATTTACAAATGGATATTGTCTTTTTTTATTGATAGTTTTCTATCACATTTACAGCAGTATTCTTTATGTAAAAATACGATTAATTTTGTTATTTATAGTACTGTTGTTCTAGCTGTAGAACCATGAACTCTTTGATAGCCAAAAGTGAAAATGTTCAAGCTACTTACAAAAATGTTTTAAACTCAGAGTTGGAGTAAGAGGATGAAATGATATCAAAGAAAAATTAAGAATTTAAACTCTACAAATAGTTTCAGAAGTAGTAGTTGCCCGCTAAAATTATCAAATTTTATATTGTCATTTGTATAGAAGTATAGTAATAAAGACATTTCTACCCAGGTGCTTTTAAAGCCATATTTGTTACGCAGTGTGGCAAAACAGTCTTTCTCTCCATCTCCCTCATCCTCGGAGGGAAAGAATGAGGAAAAGTATGTCACAAAACACCATTAGTGTTTGTTATTTGAAGAAAAAGAAAACTATTTTGCAGAGACCTTAGCATTTCTTAATTTCTATCTATATGAGATCCGTGGTGTTTGATCTTGTTGCCCCTCCCTTGTAGTCATGCATATAATGGGGGTAACCTTCAAGGGTCAGTTATTGCTAAAATTGACCTAGATTTGGCCATCTCGACAGAAACGGTTAAGAGAGGGCAATTATCCCATCCTGTGTCATAGCACTTGTGTGTGTGTGGGGGGGGTGGCGCTGAGGATGGAACCCAGGGGCATTCTACCTCCGAGCTATACCCCCAGCCCTATTTTTTATTCTTTATTTTGAAACAGGGTCTCACTAAGTTGCAGAGGCCTCACTAAGTAGCTAAGGTTGGCCACAGACCTGCAGAGGGCCTCGTACTGCTGTGATCCTCCTGTCTCAGCCTCCCAAGTACTGGGATTACAAGTGTACATCACCACGCCAAGCATGATGGAACATATTTTTAGATGTTGCTTATACCTTTTACCTAAATTTAGCCTCGCCTGGGATGTTTGCCCTTTTGCCCTTACTCCATCGCCATGCATCTTCTTTCCTCCCTACCCCTTCTTTAGCCTTCCAAGAACAGTAGTACCCTGTCTTCTATTCTAAACAGTATTCCAAAGTGACCCACATTTTATTTATACTTTGCATTTGACAAATGTAGTAAATAGTTATTTGTTGGATTTATGGGCCCTTTGCTTTAGATTGTCAAGACAAAATTTTATTTACAGAGACTTCCTTCTTAATGTCTTGTTATAAAATAGCAAACCCATATACTGATGTACGTCGACGATATTGGAATGCCTATATGCTCTTCTACCAAAGGGTATCTGATCAAAACTCACCAGTATTGCCAAAGAAAAGTCGAGTCAGTGTTGTAAGACAAGAAGCTGAGGATCTCTCTCTGTAAGTTTCTCTTCTATATAATTTGCTGTGATTTCAATAAATGATATTGTCATCTTTGAGTATATTATTTGTGATTTAAAGATGATTACCTAAGCTAGAGAGAAATTCTAAAAAATATTCTAAGAAGAAAATAAATAATCCTTTTTTATTACTCTCTGGTCATTATTACTTCCCTAGCCAGAAATTTTTTTTTTTTTTTTTTTTTTGCTGTACTAGGGATTGAACTCAGGGGCATTCTACCTCCGAGCTACACCCCCAGCCCTATTTTTTATTCTTTATTTTAAAACCAGATCTCACTAAGTTGTGGAGTGCCTCACTAGGTAGCTGAGGCTGGCCTCGAACCCGGATCCTCCGGTCTTAGCCTCCCGAATGCTGGGATTACAAGCGTGCGCCACCACACCCGGCTCAGAAATTATTTTATATTTTAAAAACATACATGTAAGTTATTTTATTCCAGAATTGTGGGGCTTTTTTCCCCATCAAGTTTGTGCCCCATTCATGAGTTTGACAAGTGTTAATAACTACTAAAACCCATAGCCACTTTATCCTAGACAGTCTTCTGATTTCATCTCCCAGGTCAGCTCCATCTTCACCGGAGATTTCCCCTCAGTCATCTCCTCGGCCCCATAGGCCTAACAATGACCGACTCTCTATTCTAACCAAGCTGGTGAAAAAAGGCGAGAAGAAAGGACTCTTTGTGGAGAAAATGCCTGCTCGGATATACCAGGTAAGGAGAAAATCCAGGTAGGTGTCAAAGTACACCTTGTAGGTCCTGAGTACTGCTGGCTCCCTTTTCCATTTGTTGTACCTTTTGGGCCCCTCATCTCCCCCACTTGCCTTATGAGTCTTTTGTGGCAAGTATGGAAGCTGTAGAGATAGCACCACAGTAAAAGAACACAGATTTAATACACCCTCAAGACTGGCCAGCACTGTCCCTGAGTGAAGAGCACTTTGCTGAAATTAGCTTTTTTTATGTGAAAAGAAAAACAAGTTAAGGCTTATAACATTTGAGTGAGACTGGTATGACAGTGATGACCTACTTCATGCTACAGACTTTAAGCAAATCTTCAATTCTTAAAAGACTCTTACAAAGTAGCCGGTTTTACTCCCATTTTTCAGATGGAAAAATTAAGGATCAGAAAAAGAGTCACAGAGCAAAGATTTAAATTCAGGAATGTTCAGTTACCTGGTTGAGACTTTACATAGCCAGAACCAGAGAATTTAAGAAAAATGTGGAGTTCATTAGAAAAGAGAGAAAATTGAGCCATCTGACACAGGGAGGCATGGAGTTACTCCTACTTGAGAAAGCTCTGTTGTCTCTTCCCATAATTTCAGGTTAGAGTTCACTTGTCCTTCACATGGTGTTTTTCCTGAATTTCCCAAAAAGACTTGGTAATGAGTGAGAGTTCACTTTTATAGTGTCTTACATTTGAGAGGAGGTTTTTCTCTTTTTTAAAAAAATTCAAAGCTTTAGAAAAGGGAATTATAAGTTATTAATTTTTTACAAATCCTTTTTACAGAAACATTTTCCTTGAAATATCTTCCACATACTGAGTACTTTACCCTATTTCTTAAAAATAATTATTTCTTTTATAGATGGTGAGAGATGAAAACCTCAAGTTTATGAAGAATAGAGATGTATACAGTAGTGATTATTTCAGTTTTGTTTTGTCTTTAGCTTCATTGAATGCTGTAAGTATTTGGTTGCATTGCTATGAAAAATAAGAAAGGATTACAATTACCTTTTAGCTAAGGCATTCTGTGACATCCTCACTCTCAGTTATTAACATTCAGGTTAAATGCAGAAAATTTTTCTCATAAGTCTGTCATGTATTGGGTGATATTAAAAATGGCAGGTGGCATGTAGATTGTGAGTAAGGGTATGGCTAGCCACATACTGGATGTGGAGGTAGGCAGATAGTACTGGGGATTGAACCCAGGGGCATACACCCTTATTCCTATTTTATCCAAGCTACACTCCTAGCCCTGTTTTATTTTTTATTCTGAAACAGGGTCTCACTAAATTGCAGTGGGCCTAAGTTCCTGAGGCTGTCCTCAAATCCTCAAGCCTCTCAAGTACTGGGATTACAAACCCAATCCACATACTAGATTTTTAAAGTGTCTTTGTTGAGATTTTGTAACAAATCTAAGAATAGCTATGTGGTTGAATAGCTGAAGTATCATGTCAATGGATACTAAGCTTTTTAGAGATTAAATTATCCTAATTCATAATCATATATTGCCATACTCAAGATGAACTTCCAACTACTTATTTTTCTTGAGTTACTATTATTACAGTTTACCAAAAGGGAAAAAATATTCCTAGTCTCTTGATTACTTAACATGCTGTGGTATGAAGGCTCTATTTTGAGAGGACTTAATATAAAAATAGAAGATGTCTTCTCTTAACCTTCTTTGAAATTTAATGGAATATATTCTAATGAACTGGCTAGATTTTTCTTATTATTTAACCTTGTATGTTGCTATTCAGTTCATAGTAACGTGTAGTAATCTATAAAGTTTCTGTGAAAAAGCCTCTCTTTTTCCTTCCTCTCTCCTAGACTAAATTAAAGCATCCATATTATCCTTGCATGGCAAAGGTGAGCTTGCAGCTCGCCATTCAGTTCCTTTTCCAAACTTACTTACGGACAAAGAAAAAACTCAGGTGAGAATGCATCTTTGGGATATGGAGATGTAGACCTTGTAGACCTTGATGTTCTCAGAAAATTTTTAAAGGCAAAAATAGAGAAATATAGACTTATCATTTCAGACAAAATGGTAGAACCTGAACAGCAGACAAGACTTGCCTGAGGAACTATGAGTGACTGTTTCACTGTGTTTTATGAGTACTTGTAAGGGATTTATTTGTTGAGCAGAGACCGAACATTTGGATTAAAACTCATGACGTGCCTGGATTACGAAAGTAGGGAGTTTGGGCTTCGTTCAGTGGAACATCCTGTCTTTGACTGAGATACATGTTCAGAAGAATAATACCTTAGTAATTCTAAATATCACTTATCTCCTATTCACCATATTTTTTATCTCCAGCACCTGGTAAGGTGCCTGGCTCATTATGGGTTCTGGGTATCGTTCTGTGGATAAAGGAGTGAAGAACGAAGAGAGTTGAGCAGTGGTGTATAGGAGTTACCTAAGGTGGAGAGACCAGGTAGAGTCAGGAAACCACTGAGTTTTTGGTGTTTCTCTCACCAGTAAGGGAGGAAAGATTTTGCAGTCACACTCTTGAGAAGAAAATAAATACAATGGCAGCTTTATTTTTATGTATAACCACCAAAGGTACATTGAGTGATTTATTCTCTGTTATTTAACTGAAACAAAAGGAAGAATATGCTTATTTCTTTTAATGTCTGATAGGATTAACGGGGTGTTTAGACGGTTGCTTTCATTTGTGAAACTGCTCGTGGTGTTTACACACAGCACACTATTTCCATCTTGTTGATATTTACTATTTTGAGGCGTTAGGGGGCCTTGGGAGTGGTGTGAGGGCATAGGTAGTATAGTAATATTTTTTTTCTGCCCAAATATTTTTATTCCATAAAGCAGGGTGTTAATGGTTATATCAATGAAGTATAAGAATATTGATGAAATACTCTATTCTGAAAATGGTTATTTTGTGAGTGTAAATTTGTTGTGCCAAACAAAATGCTTGGCTTTTTTTTTTTTTTTTCTTCTTTCCAATTGAAGTTGTTTGATGAAGATGCAGGAAATAGAAAGCATAAGGTTTCACTTCTTTGGACATTTTATTCTGTGGGGTAGGGGAGTCTCACACCACTGGGTACTGGGGTACATTGAGCCATGTTAGTGGGAAATCATTGAATATTTAACTTGCCCCTCCATCATACATGGGTGGATGGTAAATAGAAACAGGTACATAGATAGGAGTGCTACACTCTGGGATTATTTGCTGGGACTTAATATTGCTTTTTTATTTTTTTTAAAGGGTTGACACTGAAGAATGGATTGCTACTATTGAAGCATTACTTTCAAAAAGTTTTGAGGCTTGTCAGTGGCTTGTTGAATATTTTATTAGTTCTGAAGGACGAGAATTGATAAAGTAAGTGTCAGATTCTTTTAATTGAAAGAAATTTATGTCTCTTCCTACTTAGAAGTGAAGTTTCTTGTAACCCTTTGTATTTCAACTTGAAGTTCTTTTTCTTATTGGAGTCCATCTTGAACTCTTTACTGAAGCAGTGAGGAAATTATTCAGGCCACTCCAAAATCCCTCTGTTGGACTAGACTCAGTCAAGTGTTCAGTGGCTGCAGAGAGAGCGTGTCAGGCAGACGGCCTGCCAAGTACTCCCAGGGAAGTGGGTTCCAAAGCCCTGCTGCCCAGGAAGAAATGCAGGTTCCCTTCCTCTGGGACTCACAGTCTGGTGGCAGTAGATAAACAATCTGAGGTCACTACAGTATGTTTGGATTCTGGCTAAAAAATTATTTTTCAAAAATTCATTAATGGTACATTTATCTGTGATCGTACATTTACCTATATACTTATGATTTTTTTTTTTTTTAAGAGTAATTTGTCTTTTCCAGCTACTATGGTTTTTACACCCTGCTCCCAGTCATTCTCAGCAAGTCAGCTTCTCTTACCTTTGGGGAAGTCAGCACTCACATGGGGGCCCAGAGAGCACCTTCAGTGTATGAGCATGTCTTATCTCCTTCCTCTGCCTCAACCCTCACACTTCTCTTGTCAGCTCACTCTGCTTCTAGCTCATGACCTGGCCTCAGACATCACTGAGAAAGCAGAGATAACAAATGAGCACTTGTGACCAATGTCATGCACCTGCCAGAGTCTGTTCTTCCCATCCTCTGCTTTCCACTTGTTATGGAAGAAACGCTTCCTCTTTTCTCAAAATCTCTACATGTGCAAGCCTTCTTAACAAAATTGGCCTTTTTTTTTTTTTTTAACTGAGGATTGCTGAACCCAGGGGTGTTCTCCCGCCAAGCTACACTCCCAGCCCTATTTCATTTTTATTTTGAAACAGGAGTCTTGCTAGGTTAATGTACTTGCTGAGGTTGTCTTTTTTTTTTTTTTTTTTTTTTTTTTTTTTTTTTTTTTTTTTTTTTTTTGGTTTTTTTTTTTTTTTTTTTTTTTTTTTTTTTTTTGCCTGGGAAATGACCCAGCTAGTTACACATACTAGGTAAGCACTCTACCACTAAACTATATCCCAAGCCCCAAGTAGGCCCTTTAATGACCAACTTCCTTTCCTCTCAATTACCTTCTAGAATTTTCCATTGGGTCAGTTCTGTCATTGTACAGATATGCTCTGGTATGTCTCAGTTTAAAACAAAAACACAGTGGGAATTCAGAAATGCAGATCTCTTCCCACTGGGCAGTCATAGCCTGATGATAAGTTATAGATCTGATGGAACTTTTGTTATTGTTGTTCTTGTTCTTGCAGTACTGGTGGTTAAGCCTAGGGCCTCACTCCTGGGCAGGTGCTCTGCTACTGAGCTGCATCCCTGACCCTTAGTGGTATTCTTAATCTCATATGCTTTTCATCTCTGTCTGCTCTCTAGACATTCATTTACCTACTTGATAACTCCTCTTTCCTCCAAACTGTCTTCATTCAGCAATGAAAATATACTTTTTGTAACAAATTAGATCATTACTTTTCTGCTTTGAAATTGTTGAATAGATCCCCATTGTACTATAATAAGACCCAAAATCTTCACTATAACCCACTAGTCTTTCCCTTCCAGGCATGCCTTTTTACTCTTCCTCCTTGCTGATCAAGATTTAGCTATCCTGGCTTATTGGTTTGTTGAACCTGCTCAGCTCTTTTTCCTGCCCACAGACCCTTGCACCTGTCATTTTCTTTGTCTACAATGTTGTTCCCTCTGCTTTCTGCCTTTGAGTGCCTTTGCTCCTTCAGATGTCAGCCTAAGTAACACTTCAAGAATCTGTTTCCAATTCCCTAGGTTAAAGTAGATTTGCCCTGTTGATCTGTGCCCTGTGGTCTTGCCTGTCTACCTTCAGCATCTTGAGGACAGAAGCCAAGGCTGTTTGGTTCCCTACTGTACAAAAAGAAGCATGAATTCACTTAATATTTTTTATACATAAAGCCTGAAGTTTTATACAATATTATTAGCCATTTTGTGCATGAAACAGTTTTATGGTGTGGAATATCACACTTGGGACATCATGTTGACCCTCAAAAAGCTTCAGGTTCTATAGCATTTTGGACTAGGGATATTCAATCTGTATTAATATTTTAGTAACTGTAGATATGAGGAGAGTGATGTTTTTTCAGATCAGTACCTCAGTGCATTTCTTGTTTTAAGCAGATTTTACATCTTTTAAGAACTTTTTATTGTAGAAATTGCTAAGCACACACAAAAGTAGACAGTAATTAATTATCTCCTTTTAATTTCCCCTTTTGAAGGGGCCAAAAGGTATACTTATCATTCCCTAGTTCAATCTGTCACCCTTTCACCAGCCTTTTCTTACCTATCTTAATTCTTTCACATATACACACTCCTGTACATGCTTTTTCTCCCTTATTTTAAATTAAATTTCAGATATATTCATTATGAATTTTTCAGCATGTTTCTATCAGATAAATTTTTTTAATTAGCACTTTATCATTATCAAAATGAATAATTCTTTCATATTATCTTATTCCCTATCCATATTCAGACTTCCCCAAAATATCTCATAAATATCATTTCACCATTGGGTTTATACAAATCCAGACAAGGTTCACACATTGCCTTTGGTTTATATGTCTCTTAAGACTCTCTTAATCTTTAGTACTTCCTTTGTCCTATAGAATGCCCCACATTCTGGCCCATTTGCATTCTCTTGGTGACATATTCCTAATATGCTATGATAGGACATGTATAGCACTCCCCAGTAGAGAGATTATATACCTGAATCTGGTCAAGCCCCTGGACCTAAGTATTATGGGAGTACTTACTATTTTTTAAATTTTTTTTATAATTGCCACTTCAAGTCTTAGTAGACTTGTCCACCTGGTTCCACATGACCTCAGGAAGCCCCACTTGCCTATTAATGAGTGCTGAGACTCAGGAGACTCAAACTAGCACCTGTAAGTAATTGTGCTTCTCGGCCATTACGTGCTGTCCTATTTTCTTATTATTATTATTTAACACTGAGAAAACATTTTAAGCATAGTAACAATGGTTATAGTACAGAATATTCATAAGCAAAAAGATACACCAGGTTTTAAATACTTACAAAGTTACAAACCATTTGCTTCCTTAACATTTTCCATATTTTAAGTTCATACATGAAGATGATCAGATTTATCATTTGGAGAGGCGGAGGAATGTGTGCTTATCATCACACTATATGTTCTGTTATTTGTATGCAAGGCCCAGGTGACTGGAAATGCAGTTGTCAGGCATTCTAATAAACTGGGCAGCCATTTGTTTCTGCACAACAAGGCATCCTTACACAGGAGCACCAGGAGAAAACAGGAAACAGTCAAGCACTCTGCAACAGTCACCTCAACAGCTAACTGGCACTACTCAACTGCTACACAGCTGTGCCTAGCGCACAAAAATGCATAAAAGATTAGAATTGTGTGTGGTAGATAATTCTTTCAAAAATCAAGTCTTTTTACCTAAGAAGCATTTTATATAAATTTGAGTTCAGATTATCATTTAGGTCTGAAGGCAAATAACATATAAACAAATTTACACCAACTTTTGTAGGTTTTTTAATTTTCTGGAGTGAAGGCAAAGTTGAATCGATCTCTTGACAGCTTTAGGCTGTGTGTACTGGCTCCACACATTTCCTTAAAAGTCAAGGCCACAAATTAGGTTACCAGTATGTTTAATTTCAAATAAAAAAGTCAGTAGTGTATAAACAATGGAATTTTACCTCAAATATCCAATCCAATTATGAAATCTGAAGTCATTCACCTCACTAAATTGCTATCCTCTTTATTTTAGGATTTTCTTGTTGGAGTGCAGCGTGAGAGAAGTACGAGTTGCCGTGGCCACCATTCTGGAGAAAACCTTAGACAGTGCCTTGTTTTATCAGGATAAGGTCAGTCTCCATTTTAACCTTTAGTAACATATATTCTGTTTTTGCCACATATTCTTCATTGGACATAATAAGAAAGAGAGCCTAGATTTGACGTCTGGCCGTTTTCCTGGTGAAGTACACCTTCTGGGAACTGACTTTCCGACATATTCCAGGGTAGAATATATCTGTCCTTCCCCTTATGCTCCAGAACCCACGGTAGGCTAGGAATTCAGGTCTACTTGATCTGCCTTAGGATTTTCTCTCTGGAGCACCCTTGTCCGTAGTCCTTTCTCAAGAATCTGTGTTAGATCTCTCTGAATTAAAACTAACCTAAGTCTAGACAGTCTGCATATTTTGAGCCACCCCTGGTTTTGTCTCTTTCTTATCAACTGCTTTCTTAATCTAACCTGCAGTTGGCAACCAAACTAAATAGCACCCTTCACCCAAGGTCACTTGCCAAATAGTTTCTTCATGGGTCTCTGTAACTCCTTAAGCTTTGCTTCTGTTCCTCTGAAGTTTTTCTTCTTCCTAGCCCTATTTTCTGTAATATATTTTCTGGTTCATAATTCCACATACACCTGTACTAAAACAAACTGTGGTGTTTATTCCCATCCTCAGTCTCCAAAGATTTTAATTATTAGGGAAATCAATGGTATACATTGTAAATCTGATCATTGAATCTTATTAAGTTATAGAAAATACAGCAGTTATTTCCAAGTTTGCTGATTCAAACAGCTGGCAGGCACTACATGGAAAACTTTGAAAAATGTTATTTTCAGAATAAATTGGCTCCTTATAAACATTGGCTGGATGCAATGTGTCTCAGTGAACTTAGTATAAATTCTAGGAATTGCTGCTTCAAATTCAGATGTAGGCTTTGCTATGCAACCTTGAGCAAGTCTTTTAAGGAGGATATTGATCAGATACACTGCCCGGCACTCAAGCACTTAGTTCTTCAGCACTGCCTGACCCAGGGTATGCTGTTAGACCAGACAGGTTCGGGAACTTTGCTCAGTGCAGAATGAACAGGAGATTAAATTTGCCCTTCTGGAAGGTCCTAGAAAGCTGTTCTTAATTCCAGGAATCATTAGGAAGTTGAGGTTACTTTAAGACAGTGGTTTCCATCAACTTAAATAGCAGAACCATTTCTCAGACAATACTTTTCTGGCTACAGAGTATCTAAAGTAAGTCATTAGTAGCTGCTTAGGACAGTTTGAATACCACTGCTCCCAGATATTCCCATAGAAATTTTCTAAGATGCATCAAGAATCCTTAACGTAAGAATCATTTCTCTATTCTCCTTGCTCCCCTATACCAACCCAAACAAAATAAAAAGGCAGAATGAGTGCAGTCTCCCTGCACATGGGGTTAGCCCGTAGTACCCCATCAGCCTCTAAGGGCAGAATAACAGGTGGTAGAAAGAGAAGGGAGTAGAGGATATAAGCTTGGAAGCCATTCACCTAAGGAAATTCGATTCAATACCTAACTGATGTATTTTCATGTTTATTTTCCCCCATAATGGAAATGATGCCTCTTGCCACCCACTTGATATTGTAAAGTACTTTGAAAATGAAGTGCTGTGTAAATGCTAATTTTTACTGTATCTATAATGGGTGTGACAGGATGGATGGGAGTATTTCAGAAATCTATGAACACCATTCTCAGAGGAATGAACAAGAGTAGTTAGTCTCGTCTTAACTCTCAGATCACAAATGAATTTCTAGGGACTTATCCAGAAACAGTTGGGGTGGGAGGGAAGAAAAAACAATGTCATAACCAAAATGGTTTCTAAACAAATAAAATGTTTTTCAAAGCTTTCCATGAGGCGTCAGCGGGCTTTCAAGTAAGTTCCCAGTTGAGTTGGTATTGCCGTTGTCATCCTGTCAGGCTGTTGCGCTCCATTTGCTCCATCAGCTTGGTCTCCAGCCCCTCTGCCTGTGTCTGTGTTTTTATTCTTTGCATCTGTGACTATGTGAAGAAACAGCATATGGAGGGAGGGATTCAGAGATACGTCTCTGCTGAATACCCACTTCTTTTTAAGAGACAGAAATTGGCTCTAGAGAAAATGTGATTGTTAGGCAGTAGAATTATGCCCTTGACTCTGAAATCTATGAAAAACTAGGCTTTCCTTTAATTGTTGCTGCAGTACCACTCTTTCCCTGCAAGGTAAAACTGATGGTTCTCTGTTTTTGCTCTCCAAAGCATAAGTCCATCTGAATCTGAGACTGGATCATATCAATTTCCTTTTGTTCTTATGGTGGTTTACTTCAGATTAATCTTGTTAGAAATATGTCTTACTTTTTTTTTTTTTTTTCTTATGTAATTTCTAACCAGTTCAAAAGCCTTCATCAGTTACTGGAAGTACTACTTGCTCTTTTGGATAAAGATGTCCCAGAAAATTGTAAGAACTGTGCTCAATACTTTTTCCTGTTCAACACTTTTGTACAAAAGGTAAAGGATTTCCTTTTTCTAATATCTTTTCTAAATGTTACCTTGGGGGCATGCTTTACCTCATCATTGTGCTCCACAAATATTCAAGAGTGAGATTAGTGAGGAAAATGGGTTTATTCAAAGCTAGCTTTGAGGCTGTCTCAAATCTCTATCTTCAGGGGCTTGCAGGCAAGGAAAGTTTTTATAAGAAGAGACAGAGTGGGACAAAAGGCAGAAAATACATGTGTATAAATTTGGTCCTTGGCTTCTGTCCTCAGCAAGAGAAAGCAAAAGCAGAAAGTTTTTATTATCAGGATGAGGAAGTTCAGAAGTTAAAAAACAATCAAGAGTTTTATACATGGGAATAGACTGTTCATTGTATGTTCTATGTGATATGGTTTTATAAGTCTTTGTTAAAATCTAAATTGGTGGATTCTGTTTCTTCAAGAATTTTGATACAGGTAAGTATAATTACAGTGAAAGTCTCATTAATTGCATGTTTAGTGGCCATTGTCAAGCAGTGTGAGGCTCAAAAGTTTTTTAAATTAGATTTTAACAAGTACTTGCTATATGTAAATGATAGCATTTAAAACTTCTCACTAGCCGGGCGTGGTGGCGCACGTTTGTAATCCCAGCATTCGGGAGGCTGAGACCAGAGGATCCGGGTTCGCGGCCAGCCTCAGCTACCTAGTGAGGCACTCCGCAACTTAGTGAGACTCGGTTTCAAAATAAAGAATAAAAAATAGGGCTGGGGGTATAGCTCGGAGGTAGAGTGCCCCTGAGTTCAATCCCCAGTACCGCCAAAAAAAAAAAAAAAAAAAAAAAAACAACTTCTCACTTAGCTGTATTTTTAAAACAAGTTTCTGTCTGTTAGGAGCCTAACTTGTCATTCTCATTGTCTCACCACAGCAAGGCATCAGGGCTGGAGATCTTCTTCTGAGGCATTCGGCGCTACGGCACATGATCAGCTTCCTTCTGGGGGCCAATCGGCAGAACAATCAGGTAGTGACTGCTCCCATGTTTCCAGTGGGGTGGCCATGGGATTCACCTTGTCTTTGTGGATGATGTTTTAATTTTGTAAGAAATCCTGGTACTAGTTCTTTGTAGACTTTAAAAATTATTTGGAAGTGAGTCACTTTTACTACTTCTTCATAGACTTTAGTCTGATAATAACCCATGGAAATGACCAGCTAGAGTATCATTCACAGCATGGAGTGTGCATGTCATAAGAGGAAAAGCCATGCTGGTGGGAGGAGGGGAAGGGTCAAAAGATTGCAAGGAACAGGTGGTTTGGGGGTCCTCTCCTTCCGTTCTGGGGCTGTGAATATTTTGGTGGAGGCTGGAGTTCAAATCTGAAGTTGGGCTGTTATAAACTGAATGATGTTGCAGACACCATACTCAATCAAGTGAAAAGGAAGTTGTTCTATAGTAATGGGGTTGGATATATCCAAAAATGACTCACCTGTTTGAAATTCCTGTATTGATGTACCTTCCCATCCATTATTTCTTTTGTTTGATAGATTTAAAATACATAAAATATTAGCATGCAGTAATGGTAAGTACTACTTATGGAGTGCTTATTAATTATCAGACACAGCCGGTCACTTGTGGGTAGTACACTTGGTACTCACGATTCAGTAAAGCAGGTGGTTTCATCCCCATTCTCAGGCAAGAATTGAAGCACAGAGATGTTACGTAATTTGACCAGGGTCACAAAACTAATGTGTTGATCAAGCATGGATTCAGACCCAGCTCTGAGGATTTTAAAGCCCAGAGCCTTCCTCTGTGTGCCATAAATTGCATGGGCAGAGTTCCTTTCTTTTTGGGGGGGACAGACTTACTTTCTGGGTTCCTCTCAGCTTCCTGTCACATCACCCTAATGCTCTTACTCTTTAGTAGTAAAAAGCAAGTACTGACACATTAGCACACTCTGAGTGTTGAGTATATTGAGATTTGTAGTATTCCTTTTTCACTTAAAGCTCTTCACAGGGCCATTGATGCTGGTGATTTCTTTAAATTCACTATAGTTAGGTCACACATATGATTAATATTATTTTGCCTTTATGGAACACATTACTTTTGAAAAACTTTTTGTTTCTAATATTTCATTTGGTCTTCATAGCCACAAGGTAGGCAGCACAGGCCATTATCTCTGCCATTATATGAAAAGGTCTAAGCCGGGCGTGGTGACGCACGCTTATAATCCCAGCATTTAGGAGGCTGAGACCGGAGGATCCGGGTTCACAGCCAGCCTCAGCTACCTAGTGAGGCACTCCGCAACTTAGTGAGACTCTGTTTCAAAATAAAGAATAAAAAATAGGGCTAGGGGTATAGCTCGGAGGTAGAATGCCCCTGAGTTCAATCCCCAGTACCACACACACAAAAAAAGAAAAGGTCTAGGGCTACTATGGGAAACTTACCCAAGTTCCTACAGTACAGTGAGTGGTAAGTCTCCAGCCTCAGAGTTCTGTTGTTATCCTGAGGCACAGGAAAATTACCTAGCCTGACTTGAGCACTTCGGATCTGAATTGTATACATGAGTAGATTGATTTTAGAATCCAGTCAATATGTCTAGAGGAAACCCTTTGAGATAGCTTAAAACTTGTCCCCTTTTGTACATTGACCTCTTACACCACAGGCATTGAAAATAATTGTGGCCTCATATATCATGAATGAGCTAGTCCTCCCCCTGCAAAACACTGATGTGTGCTTTATCTTCTCTGATGACAGATACGCCGATGGAGTTCAGCACAAGCACGAGAATTTGGGAATCTTCATAATACAGTAGCGTTGCTTGTCTTGCATTCAGATGTCTCTTCCCAAAGGAATGTTGGTGAGCTCTAACATAACTTTTTAATTCATCAGAAACATGAAGAGATAGATGCTGAATCTGTCTAGCATGTAGGAATCTGGATGTTAGCAATTAAATGGATATTACTTATTCCTTATTGGTTATTTTATATTTGAAGAACACTTAAAACTTTTGTTTTAATTCATTAAACCTCTATTTTATTAGTTTGTCATCAGACCAAGTGAGCCGGTAGAGGGGTAGGAGAGATATGTAAGTTTTTGGGTTTTGCACTCTAGGATTAAAGACTAATTCAAAGTTCATTCCTCATCATAATTTGAACAGCGGATGTAGTAAGGAAAATAGCCAAGGTGTGGATTGGAGTCTTTTAGCTGTGTAAAACTTGGCCAAGCCACCTGACCTTTCAGATCCTCAATACAAAATGAAAATACTAAAAACAGCTCCCAAGCCGGGCGTGGTGGCACACACCCCTAATCCCAGTACTTGGGAGGCTGAGAAAGGAGAATCACAGGTTTGAGGACAGCCTTAGCAAGTAGCGAGACTTTCAGCAACCTAGTGAAACCCTGTTTTAAAAAAAAATAAAACAGGCTTGGAGTGTAGCTTGGAAATAGAACACCACTAGATTCAGTCCCCAGTATCACCAAAAAAAAAAAAAAATCACAGCTCCCTGGATGTAGCAAGAGATTAAGATAAAATGTTAAAGAACTTTGTAAAAATGGAGTTTAGATGTAAATTAATGAAACATATGTGAATATAACATAGAATTGGTAGTACTGCCTATTTAGTCACCCACCAGTAGCACAGTCACAAAGACACAGTTGTCCTATGTGATTATCCAACATCCTAACCTGTGTGTACTATATTTTTTTGCTGTCCCTAGATTTTGTTGTGACAGTAACAGCAGTAATACAACAAAACAGCTAACTGTAGTCTTGTTTTCTGTGTGCTGTGCTTTTACATAGTGCTTTATATTTATTGTGTTTGGCAGGGTATTATTCCCTTCTGTAGAGAAAGGAAACGCAGATACAGAGAGGTTAAGTATCTTCCACAAGATCAGAATGATGTTTACTGACTCTAAAGGGACATTGGAGGAACACATAGAGAGTTAGAAGGGAGAGTTTGCTTCTTAAACTCTGACAACTCTGCCTCATTTCATGAGTTTAGACATGCTTTCTTGTTTTTCTAGAAAATAAGGTAGCCCATGTCATGTGGGTTGAGTGCTTTAGCATAGGTGGTCTGGGCCATCATTTAAGGACAGTTGTTTGAGGAACATAATATCCAGTGTCTCTTTGGTAACAACTTTGGACATTTTCTCTTGTCTACATATCTGACTCCCCCAAGCCCAGACTATGAGGGGTCAGGCTATCGGAACACAGCAGTCTTGTGTCTTGGGAGTGATACACCAAATGCGACAGGTTTTGTTTTGTGTTTTGTTTCCTTGGTCCCCTAAAGCTCCTGGCATATTTAAACAACGACCACCTATTAGCATTGCTCCTTCAAGCCCCCTGCTACCCCTCCACAAGGAAGTAGAGGCCTTGTTGTTCCTGTCTGAAGGAAAACCTTACCTGCTAGAGGTATGTACTCCTCATGCTGAAGACATTTTCTTCTTGTGCTATTTTCTCCTGTTTGCAGAACAACCCTTTTCTTGCCATATTTTGCCATTAATTTTTAAGAAATGATGCCTTCCTGTGTATATGTCAAAAATAATTAGGGCCGGGGACATAGTGCTGTGGTAGATTGCTTGCCTAGCATGTGTGAGGCGCTAGTTCCATCCCCAGGACCACAAAAATAAACAAATAATTAGTAAAGAGAATCTTACTAGTCCTTTCTTGAGCCAGGAAATGGCAGGTCCATCCATCCTAGCCCTAACCTTAACCTTCCAGGCCCCAAGGAAGCAAAATTTAAAATTCTATAATTCAAAAGCACACACAGTTTTCAAACCTCAAGAATGTGGGGATGCGTTTCATGGGCACACACTGGACATGGGCACACACTGGACAGCCTAGTCTCAGCCCAAGCCTCCCCTTCCACCCAGAAGATTTCTGTGAATTCACTCATCTCAGACCTGATTTACATGTGTATAAATTTTAAATTATGTCAACAATGCTGTGATACATAACTTTTATTTTTTTTTTAAGCTTAACATTTTTTGTTTCTTTCAGTGATGATTTTAATAACTTAGGGACATTTGCCTTAGAAATTGATAAAAGTAACTCTCTTCTGGAAAAAAGCACACATTTGCACAAAGTCAAAAAAATGTCAGAAAGGCTCAGCACCCTGAAATCTAGCCTAGACTTCTACATGAAATTGTTTTAAAGCAATATTGATGTTCTTAAACCTCGGCAAATTTTAGTTAAAGCCAGAACAATAGATAGGACTGTTGACTGTAGCATGAGAAGCCGGTATCTAACTCTTACATTCTCCTACCAGGTCATGTTTGCTTTGCGAGAGCTGACAGGTTCTCTCCTGGCACTCATCGAGATGGTGGTGTACTGCTGTTTCTGTAATGAACATTTTTCCTTCATGATGCTGCATTTCATTAAGGTACAACCTCAGTTACTGAGTGCCAGATTGAACATTCCATAGACACTAGGAAAGCATTCCTTTGCAATGAGGCAGTATGCTTCTTTTAATAACACTGGTTTTTCTAATCCTAAGAAGTGTGTGTGTGTGTGTGTGTGTATACATATATATATATATATATATATATATATATATATATATATATTTTTTTTTTTTTTTTTTTTTTTGCAGTACTGGGGATTGAACCCAGCTCTATTTTTTATTCTTTATTTTGAAACAGGGTCTCACTAAGTTGCGGAGTGCCTCACTAGGTAGCTGAGGCTGGCTGTGAACCCGGATCCTCCGGTCTCAGCCTCCCAAATGCTGGGATTACAAGCATGCGCCACCACGCCTGGCTTATTTTTTTTAAATGAAGAATTAGAACTCATAATCCTACTATCCAGTGATGATCACCATGAACATTCTCTTAGCTTAGCCATTACTTACTTTATTATGTCCTTTTATTTTTTATTCATGTATTTTAATATAATTGGGATTTTATTATCTTCATAATTTTCTGTCTTTTTATTTGATATTGTACTTTCCCACATCATTAAAAGTTATTCATGAGTATATCTCATCCTTTCTTGAATCATAGTTTACTTACCCAAATTCTCTGTCTGGTGGTACACATCTGCATAGGGTTTAATTTTTAACCAATTAAGAATGAGACTTTATTCTTTAATAATAATGCTGTCACAATCATTATTTTGCAGAATTATTTTCCAATTTCAGACTATTTCCCCACACAATGATTTAAAAATCAAAAGTAGGGTTTTCTCACCTTCTAAAATGTGATATAATTATGAAGTACCGATCCATAGGTAATCATTATCACTCTTATTGCATGTATTGGATGCCAAACAATATTGCATATGTATTACATATTTAACTCACTGAATTCTCAGATAGTCCCAGAAGGTAGATTCTTTTGTTATCACCGTTTCATAATTGAAGAAACTGAGGCACAGCGGAAGTAACTAGCCCAGGGTCACAAAACTAACCAGTGGCTGAGTGGAGTTTTGAACCTCGGAATGTGGTTCTTTTTTTTTTTTTTTTTTTTTTTTTTTTTTTTTTTTGCGGTACTGGGGATTGAACTCAGGGGCATTCTACCTCCGAGCTATACCCCCAGCCCTATTTTGTATTCTTTATTTTGAAACTGAGTCTCCCTAAGTTGCGGAGGGACTCACTAGTTAGCTGAGGCTGACCGCGAACCCGGATCCTCCGGTCTCAGCCTCCCGAATGCTGGGATTACAAGTGTGCGCCACCTCACCCGGCTGGAATGTGGTTCTAAAGCTTATTTAGGTATTGTTTGAAAAACATTTGAGTGCACGTTATTTTTGTTAGTTTTTTATCTTCATATAGGTTATATCTTACCATATTCTCTTTGTGAAAGATGTAAACATACAAGTAAGGATAACTATCACTGGTCATCCTTGTCCTTCTTCCACACTGGGCCCCAAGGAGCAATATTGTCACATTAGTATGTTTCCTTCCAAGCTCTTTATATGAATTCACACTGTATATACTAGTTTCTGCCAACAGAAATTCTACCATACCTTTTTTCCCTCACTAGTATTTATAATGGTGTGATAGATGTGGTATTAACAGATAGAAGGTGGTTAGTGGGTTGTATCTTCAGGCCCTTAGCAAAAGATGTTCTGCCCTCAACTTTTTCTCTATTGACCTGTAACAGAGCTGATTAAGTTCCTCTTTGATGTTTGCTAATCACGTGACCTTCCATTTTCCTTTGCAAAATGGAAAGAAATATGACGTGACTTCTCAGGGTGTGAGAATTCAGTGAGGTCTGACATGTGAAATGCTTACTTATAACCCTCCTTGGCACCTTGGAAGTGTGGTGTTACAACACAGTGTCCTTCCTCACTTTATGTATGCATACATTTATTAAAATGCACAAAGGAAGTATATTTTATAAACCTTGCTTTCTTCACTTAGTGTATCCTAGCAGACTCTTTTACATGCTTTGCTCAAAACATACTTAACTCAGCATGCTCATTCCCATTCTTTTAGCTATAACAACATGTTCTAGAAAACAAAAAGGGATGTGTAACTATGTAAATTCGGGTCTGTTTAGCAACTTAATATACTCCCTTTTCCTTTCTTCCTCTCTCTCCCTAATCTCATAATAAACTATCACTGAATATTGAGCTGGAAAGACCTTAGCAGTTATTTATTTCAGTCCCCATATTTAGCATTTAGGGGAAAAAACCCAGATAGGAAAGTTGACTTGCCCAAGTTTAACCAGATAGTGATAGAACTAGGACTTGGATGCAACATTGTGAATTACTACTGCAATATTCTCTCTACTGAAAAAAATCACTGAAATTTTTATGCTTTCAAAAAAATATTTCAGAACCAACTAGAAACTGCTCCACCCCATGAGTTAAAGAATACATTCCAGCTGCTTCATGAGATACTGGTAAGTCATAAATATTCTGATGCACTTGTGTTTAGGTATTTATTAGCATGTATTTACAGATAAAGAGTTATTAGTCCTTTTATTGGTTTCCATTTATTTGGCATGCATTTATTGAGTCTTTTTCATTTCAGTCACATGCTGCAATGCAGTCTTATTTAGAGACAAGCAGTAGTAAAACTGCTAGTAGCTCACAGTTTGTTGAGGGAGTCAGGCAAGTACATAAGCAATTATAATGCAGAGGTCAAAGGAGTAATGGTTGATGATTAACCTTTTTTGAGGCCTTATAATATTTAATGTGCACCATGCTAAATACAAATATTATAATGTTTAAACCTCTGGATAACCCTTATTGGTAAACTGCTGGGTTTATAGCCCATCAAGACTTAGACACCATTGATTGTATATGAGCTCTTTAAAATATTGAGAGAGCCATGAGATTCAATTGTGAGATGGTTTTGCATTTCAGAAATATGAAAAGCAGGGGGAAAGTCAGTTATAGTCAGCAAAATGCAGGATTACTGGAAACTGAGATTTAGAGAGGTGGAAGAGTTGCCTTAGGCCACCTTGGTCAATACAGGATCAGTGGCAGAACCAGCATCTGAGCCAAGAGACTTGTCAAGATCCGAGGCTCCCCACCCAACTCCTGAGGTGCTCTGTGAACTGTAAGCAAATGGTGTGGCTAGGGAAAGGGTAGGAGCTGAGTAGAGCTTGGGAAAAGAAACTCAGAACAGGTTGTGAAAGGCTTCTGCTACCAACACTAAGTCACACAAACTTTTTCCTATAGGCCATTCACTGGTTGCACACTGGAGTTTGGGTCAAGTTCCACCTGTCTGCTTGTTTTGTTTGGCCCAAGTTGTATTTTTTTAATTTATGAATTCCATCCTATATTGAAAAGTCAGGAGATCTGCCATATTAGTCCCATTTCCCACATACAGAAGTCACCAAGAACAGTAACTGTGTGCCCCCTTGAATGAGGCCTCTGCTCTCCAGTTTCCCATAATCCTCACCACTCCTGTTTGAGACAACCCACTTTGTTCATTCCGGTTATCTTCCCATCCTCTAGGCATTTAGTTTGCAATCCCTACTGTCAGTGATGGTACATCATGAGTGTGCTTTAAGCAGGAGAATGACATGAGCTGATTTGTACATTTAAAAGATTCCTCTGGCAGTTTTTTGAAGGATGGATTAAAGAAGAAAGCAGGGTTGGTTTTTCTATGCCTGTGAGGAGCGCCCTTGGTAATTTCATGGGTATTGCATTGAATCTGTAGATCAGTTTTGGGAGGATGGCCATTTTGATGATATTTATTCTGCCTATCCAAGAGCATGGTAGATCCTTCCATCTTCTAAGGTCTTCATCGATTTCTTTCTTCAACTTTTTGTAGTCTTGCTTATAGAGGTCTTTTACCTCCTTGGTTAGGTTTATCCAAAAGCCCAGGATATCCAAAGTAGTTCTTAGCAACAAGAACCATGCAGGAGGTATCACAATACCTGACTTCAAACTCTACTACAAAGCCACAGTAATAAAAACAGCTTGGTATTGGCACAAAAACAGACACACAGACCAATGGAGCAGAATAGAAGACTCAGAAACAGACTCACAGACTTACAGTCAATTGATTTTTGACAAAGGAGCCAAAAACATACACTGGAAAAAAGATAGCCTCTTTAACAAATGGTGTTGGCAAAACTGGTTAACCATATGCAGGAAAATGGAAATAAACCCCACTTTCTCACCCTGCACAAGAGTCAACTCAAGGTGGATCAAAGACCTGGAAGTTAGGCCAGAGACCTTGCAGCTACTTGAAG
>PVLC010016039.1:0-36212 GCA_004027655.1 Graphiurus murinus
TGTAATCCCAGCATTTGGAAGGCTGAGACTGGAGGATCCGGGTTCACGGCCAGCCTCAACTACCTAGTGAGGCACTCACTCTGCAACTTAGTGAGACTTGGTTTCAAAATAAAGAATAAAAAATAGGACTGGGGATATAGCTCAGAGGTAGAATGCCCCTGAGTTCAATCCCCAGTACCACAAAAAAAAAAAAAAAAAAAAAAAAAAAAAAAAAAAAAAAAAAAAAAAAAAAAAAAAAAAAAAAAAAAAAAAAAAAAAAAAAGAAAGAAAAAAAGAAATTCTATGAAGTTTAAGATGACCATCACACACCTGTTAATTCCAGTAAGTGAAAGGCTGAGACTGAAGGATGACAGGTTTGAAACCAGCTTCAGCAACTTAGTGAAACCCTCAGCAACTTAACGAGACCCTGTTTCAAAATAAAAAATAAAACAGGGCTGGAATGTGGCTTGGAGGCAGGATGTCCCTGGGTCCAATCCCCAGTACTACAAAAATAAAAAATAAAAATAAAAGAAGGAAGAAAAAGAAGATCACCATCCATACAGTTGTAATCCATCTGAGGTCTAAGAAAAAATACTTGACTTTTCACTCTTCAGGGAAAATCGTACTCCTTGAATGACACACACAAAAAAAGTGTAAAAGCTCAAAACCTTGTCAATCCAAATGAGCCCTACACAGCACAGCCTATGCCCTGCTGCCCCCTCTTCAGAGAAACAGCACAGAGAGGAGGGAGATGTTCCTCCTTGTTTATCCCTTAGACAAGCAACATAAGCAGACCATGATTTAATTTCTTCCTCTGAAAAAAATGAAGTGAGAATTGTTTCCTGCTTTTACTATGTCACAAGATTCTGACAGCAATTTAGGAAGGTGCTTAGAAACAATTAGAGAGGTAGCATACTGTGGTGGTAAAGAAAGTCGCCTTGTCAGGGGAGTAGGGGGTGCACACCTGTAATCCCAGGACTTAGAAGGCTAAGACAGGAGGATCATAAGTTCGAGGCCAGCCTCAGTAACTTAATGAGATCCTGTTTTGACATAAAAAATTAAAAAGGGCTGGGGATATAGTTCACAGATAGAATGCCCCTAGATTTGATCCTTGGTACCACAAAAAAAACAGAAGTGGTCAACCTTTAATTGTTATGATTATTAATAGCATTAGCAATAGAAACAATGATTGGGAGGGAGGGAGAAGAAACAAATGAAAAAGGAGCCCATCAAAATCATTGAAACCACATCATTAAAGAAGCTGAGGTTACGTGGATAACTTAAATTCCAAATTTGGTTGAGCAAACATGCCACTTCTACAAATATTAACCATAGGCATTTGGGACTGAGCTTCAGGAACAATGATAAATATAAATTTTGAGATGCTGTCTTTGATTGCCTGGTTCTGCAAGGGAATCTATTGAAGGTTATACTAATCATATAATCTCATTATAAAATAACATCCTCGATTTTCGAAGTCCATGTTAAATATCTGGTCAAACCTAATAAAGTCTTCAACAAACAATCCCTTAATCGTAGACTTACTCAGCTTCAGTTCTTTTTCTCTCACACTCCACTTGTAATCCAGGGGCACATGCCATTCACTTTATCTTCAAAATATACCCCCAATCCATCCACTAGTCACCACCGTGAGGGTGACCACTGGAGCACTGGCTGCTGTTTAGGTCACACTTAAAAAGACTCAAATGAGTCACTGGGAAAGTTAAGAAAAGGAAACCTGAGTGACATGCAGATTTGGGAGCTGAGCAAAGGTAGGGGATGAGGAGCAGATACAGAAGAATATTGAATGTCTTTTCAAGCAGACGGTAAATGCAGGCTAGAGACTGCATCTTTTCATGTCTACCATTAATATTAGTAACAATAATACTGCCCTTCATTATAGAGGCTATTTTACTAAGTCATGTAGATTCAAACTCCAATAAGTCTAGACTCAAGACTTATTGCTTCAATGATAAATGATGGTGTTTCAAATTTTGCAGCTGCATGACCCAATGTTCCTTGCATATAGCTGAGTATATAACAGATAATCATTAAAGAGGCAGATGATTAAATAACTCGATAATTGTAAGTCAATCTGAAGTAGTAAAAGGTGCCTGGATTTCAAGGCTAGACACTGGAGTTTGGAGTTTACTTTAATAATTTTGAATTCGATTCATAAATTCTCTGAAGGTCACTTTTCTGCAAAATAAAGATAATAACTACTTCATCATTATTGGGGAGACCTTATTATACTTACATAGTTGCATATCTATTGCCTATTAGATTGAAACTTAGAAAAGCCTTAATTCATTTATCTTTGAATCCACCACAGTGTATAGTACACATCAAATAGTCAGTAAACTTTTGTTGGATAAAAAAACTAATTAAGAAATAGTTGTTATTGCTTTACAAAAGCAGGGCAGTAAAAAAATAATCCTCACTATGAAATTAAACATCTCCAATGATAACTGCTATGAGACTCTAAATAAAGTATCTAAGGGGAACAGAACTCATTTGCATTTCATTGATATCATAAGAATATAATCTTCATTAAAAATTTTTATTTAATATATTCCACACTGTGTTTTGTATAGTTAACGACAGTAGCTTTCTTACAATTCTCCTGAGAATATACTCAGTGAAAACATATTGGAATCACAAGAGAACTATATTTATATTTGCTGGAACATAATCAAGAAAAATAGTCCATGAAATACTTTTAATACAAATATGTATATTTATTATTAAACATATATTCCTAACATAAATTATTGTATTCATTAAATCTCCAGCAAGCAAACTTGAATTTGTTTTATGCGAGTTTTTGAAAATTTACACACATTATTCTGGTACAGTATTTTATAAAACAGCAGGTTATAATCCATTAAATTATGGTGAAATCGAATAGTCAAAACCAGCATTTGTTCAAAAGTTAAATTAAATACCATTGCTATTAACAGTAATTTCTAACATATATAGCAGAGAGGATTCACTACTGCTCTTCCAAGTGTTTGTCTATTTTAACTCACTTAAGACAGAAAAAGAACAGAAAGTAAAGGTGAATTTCAAGTGAAAGTGTAAGGAGAACTCGGCAAAGTTTTGTTTTTGATGTGTGTACATGTGTGAATGTGTGTGTTCGTGTGTGTGTGTGTGTGTGTGTGTGTGTGCTTGGTTGCAACATAAATAATCTCTCTTATTGTAGATTCCTTACTTAAAAAAAAAACTAAAATCTTTGATCAAGAGAATGTCCATTGGCCAGGCATGGTGGTACATGCTTGTAATCCCAGTACTTGTTAGGCCGAGACAGGAGGATTGCAGGTTCAAGGACAGCTCAGCAACTAGTGAGACTCTCATCAACCTAGAATGCCCCTGAGTTCAACCCCTAGTTAAAAAAAAAAAAAAAAAAAGAGCATGCCTATCAACAGCTGAATGGATAAAGAAAATGTTGTATATATCCACAATGGAGTTTGACTCAGTCATAAAGAAAAACAAGATTACATCATTGGAACTTGAGAACATTATGCTAAGTGAGATCAGCCAGTGCCAGAAATTCAAAGGTCAAGTTTTTTTCTTATGTGGAAGCTAGAGAGAAAATAGGAAAAAGAGGAGACTTCTGATAAATGAAAAGACAGATCAATAAAAGAGTAGAAGGGGAAAGGAGGGACGGGTGGAGGACCAAAGAAGATTGAGGAAGGAAACAGATCAAATAATGATCTATTCATATATGAAGGTATTATTACCAATCTCACTAACATGTACAGGGAGGAAGGAGTGGGGGAGCAGGACAGGATCCAGAGGGAAACTTATCAGGGGCTGTGTGCATGTATACGCATCCCTTTGAATCTTACCATGCTGTATGATGACAATGCACCAATAAAAATGTATAAATAAATAAATAAATAAAACCTCTAAATAGTCTCTACAAAGTTATGCATTAGTCTGGGCCTTAGTAAAATAGGACTACGTGTTTCAAGATGTGCTCAATAAACAGGGCACTGTTCATTCACTAGTTCATTCATTCATTCTTTTGTTTGCACACTGTGTCAACAAACATTTCTTGCATGCCCACCATTTGCTAAGTACTCTCCTACATGCAAGAATTCTAAATGAAGAGACTAATACCATCTCCTATTATTTGAATAAATCACAATTTCTCTGATAATGGAGGCTGCGGAGATACCTGGGCTCTAACTAAACAGAATGAAAGCATGAGAATATTAAAACCTGGGACTCTAAACTCTGAAGTCGCCATGGAGAAATGACTGCCCCTGTTCCTTTGCGTGATACATCTTCTATCACCACAATCTCAACAGACCCTCAACTGAGCTAGAAACTTACCTTGCTCTTTAAGGAAGGCAATTCAACTTCACCTGGAATCTTCAAATCGCAGATTCCATCCAAAGAGGGAGAAAGTCCTGCCCAAGATGTTACTCTTTTAATATGTAATTGCAAAGACTAAAGTTCTCTAGAGAGAAAGAGAGAGAGATAAGGAGAATGTGATTATGAGGTGCAGATTATAAAATATTTTCCAACCTGTTGAGCAGGGCAGTTGTGAGGATAAATAGCAAACAGTCTCTGAATGCCCTCTGTAAGGTGATAAACAACCCTGATCATCATACTTACCGTGGACATCATTTTTAACTGGGAATCTGTTTGAACTGGACACTGTATGAAGTGTAATATATCAGTGTGAAGTAAAGCCATTTAGTAAAATAGGCAACCTTTTATATTAAGATCAATAAAGGAACACAAAAGGCCTTCAGCACACAGACTGGTTCCTCTAAAGTGATAGCAAATAGAGTCATGTTGGGACGTTAGAGACCAACACCTGAGATCCTGGGGGATTTATACAGACATACGGTCCTCAAGGGATTGGGTCCCCATGAGGATAACCACAGCCTCTCACTCTGTCACCAAGAGAAGCAGCAATTAACCTGTCTGTGGAAACATGGCTCAGTTTGTTGAGGAAGAACACTGGTGAGTTTACATTATTTGGAGTGATTTCTTCCTGAGAGTGCAGAATGTCTGCAGGAGATATTCAGCGTTAACTTTCTGGGAAGCCATCAGACACAATCATGAAAGTGGGGATGAAAGCTAAGATGTAAAGTTATGCAAATTGTGGTGGTCCCTGGCAGCATTACTTCCCCAAACTCTTATCTACAAGGTTACAAGTTGTGGAGCCTCTCTGTACTTTAGTTCCCTCATTCATAAAGCAGAGAACTGAGGTTGCATCCCAAAATCTGGAGAGAGGAAGGTGCAGCAACAAACTCAAGCATTTCCTTAGTGGGGACAGAAGACACGAAATGCCATATACCTGTTAGGAAATTCTGATGAATTATTCAAGGCCAAGTGTGAGCTAGATATCTCTATATAATGGTTACAAGCTCAAATAGTGTCCTGTGTACTTATAAACAAACCTGTTTCAGATTATCACTACCTTTTTAATTATACATATGTATAATATATATACATATATATGTATTATGTGTATATATGTGTTACATACTAATATATATTTTGGTACTAGAGATTGAACCCAGGAGTATTCTACCTCTGAGCTATGCCCCCAGCACTTTTTATCTCTTATTGTGAAATAGAGTCTCACTAAGTTGCTGAGTATCTCACTGAATTGCTGAACCAGTCCACAAACCTCTAATCTTCTTGTCCCATTCTCCCAAGTGATGGAATTACAGGTATGTACCACCATGTTCATCATCACTACCTTCTTTTTTAATTCAGTAAATATAAACTTTCTAAAGTAAACTCAAGTAATTGTCAAGTAATACTAGTATATAAACATATATACTTTTATTGAATCAAATCTTCCCAACTACACTATATTATTTGTTACTCTATGATATAGATAACACTATTATACTAACTTAATCACAAATGTTTTCCAAAGATCTCACAGACAATTAAGAAACTTGGCAAAGAAACTCAGAAAGACACTGTCTATGCTCACAATCAAGTCTAGATTCTAGTGACACCATGAACCTAGAGCAAAGCTTCAAGCCATGAACAGTAGTAAGAACAGCAGACATTCCTACTGAGACAGGACAAAAACACATAGTCATGTGGGATAATGAATGAGAAATGAACAGGCCAAATACCATGGTATAGGAGTATAGTGTTTGGTCACACTTCAACAGAGTAGAGGTGAATTATTCTAATACCTCTGGGTTAATTATAAGAACAGTTCACACCATTATAAGTTTTTTATGAGCTCTTATTGATGAATTATAATTATACATCACAGTGAGATTCAAAGTAATACATTTCTATACACACCCATCACTGGCTGTATTTCCCCCCTCCCGCCTCCCTCCCCCAATCCCCTTCCACCATTCTACTGATCACTCTCCTCATTTATCTGAAGTCCCTTTTATTTCCTATTTTCTCTTTAGCTTCCACATGTAAGACAGAACATATGACCCTTGACTTTCTGAGACTGGCTGATCTCACCATCATAGGTTTCTAAACCCATAAGCTGTAAGAAATTCTTTTTGGGTTTGACGAATACACCTTAAGAAATGGAGATGGCTTCTCTTACAATGACACAGTCCCCAGACTAGTGGAAACAAGTGGTTTGCAAAATGAATTAATTGTGAATCCCAGCAGTCACTGCTTCTGGTCCTGTGGCCCAAACCAGGACTCTGATGATAATTTGGTGTTTTTGATAAGTGGTCTGGTTTTGCTTTGTTTTTTGTTTGCAGGTTTTGTTCTAGCAGGTCACTGAAATAGAAATTGCCAAAGAAGAGATCTTATTATCTAAGCTGAAGTCACATTCATGGCTTCCTTGAGAAACTGCCACTTCCTTGAAACTCAGGGCCTTTAAAAAATGCATATATATATATATATATATATACATATATTTGTATATATAAAATAGCTGTTAGCTATATGTGTGTATATATATATATATATATATATATATATATATATATTTTTTTTTTTTTACTTGAAATGAGCATTCCCATGCTGGTCCTTTGTCATAGTTAGGCCTGAGAGAGATGTGAACTTTCCTGAGAAAGCATTTTGACCAATCAATGTAAAGTAACGTTCTTGTTTTCCCCCTCATTTTTTCTGTGTAAATTATTTGCTTCTTTTATATACAATGCATATTTTTCTCTAAATATACTAATGTGCTTCTTAGCATATTTACTTGTTTATCATCTATTTATTCCATTATATTTAAGTAGGTTAAGTACAAGAACAATGCTTATTGTGTATAAGCTTATGTTCTCAAGACTAAGCCCTGTAGCTTGAAACTCATTTGAGGTAAACACACAATTGAATGAATTGGTATTTCTTCTAAAAACTTCAAATATTTTAGTTAAATTAAGAGAAGCACCAATTTATGGGGTACAGTTTTCTTATTTAATGACATAGCCTATATTTCTGTCTACCAATTTTTATGTCAAATTATAACCCTTGACATCATGCCATGGTTTGATGTGTTACCAAAAAGAATTACTAAAAGTAATGAGCATAATCTTCCTCAACAAGCAAAACTAGATCCCCATAGAACCTTTAATCACCTATTTCCTGGTTGTGTGAGATAAGGACTTGTAGTCCACATGGGGGATTTGTCCCACGAGATCTCCATGGCTTTATGGCTCCCTCCTGATTACCACTTTTTAGTATTTCAAGTGCCCCACATGACTCAATCTGGCCTCATATTTAAGGAAGTAGCCCCAGAATAAGGGCTCCTTTGGCCATTCATTATTCATTTAATTGTGAATGGTGGTCTAGTACTAGTAATGACCTTCCCTTCAAAATGGCATCTCACTAAGAGCTTATAAAAATGTCCAGGAGGAAAACCAATGGTTATGTTGACTGTGATCCTGATACTCACCAGTTACCAGGTGTAAGACATTCCAGACACCCTTATTTTCTCAGCAGAACAGCAGTCCTTTTGGGAAGGCCTTGTTGGAGCTACCTTTCTAATATTTTCTCTTAATAAGTGAAGATAGTGAAGTCCAAAGAGACTAAGTGTCTTATCCAAGAAGAAAGAACAGCAGATACTGGAGTGGAATTCGTGATCCCTGATTCCAAGGCCAACAACATTTTTTCCTTCACTTTCTCCCTGCCTCGGGAAAACTTTCAACCTTTTTGCCAAACACTAAAGAAGAGTCTCCAGATCGGGTGTTTACTTTCTTTCCAAGATTCTACCTTGAGACTTGATCACGTACAAAAGTGTTAGACTTGCATGCTCTCATGCTCTACGAGGAAGGTAAGTTCCTCAGTCAGATCCACTGTCTACATAAAATCGTGGGAAATTAGGGAATCAGGGAAATGCATGACAGCAGCCATTTCTCGCTTGGCTTATTCAGAGTTTAGACTTGAATGTGGAGCATTTATTGTTTTCTGTACCATACATTCAGAGTTTATATGTCTGAACACTGTGGCAATCCTGTGATAACATATATATCACATGACACAAAAAGTCCCTGCTTTGCTAAGTATGAATTTGTATAGTTTAAAACTAGTTATGTAAACTACAGTAATCTTAGTTTTCTCTTTCAGAGAGCATAATAATCTTAGTTATCTTAACAAATCCCAGGCTTGTTGAAAGGGTCAGATGGAGTATCAATGTAAAATGTTATTATAATCTGAAAGATCATACTAACATTTTAAAAGAGAGAATAGATATTAATAAATGAGAGATAAATCCAGATAAGGAGCCAGTTACAAAATTCATAAAAATGGAGAGTACAGAGCCAGGCATGGTGGCGCACACTTGTAATCCCAGCATTTGGGAGGCTGAGATGGGAGGATCCAGATTCGCCGCCATTCTCAGCTGCTTAGTGAGGCACTCCACAACTTAGTGAGACACTGTTTCAAATAAAGAATAAAAAATAGAGCTGGGGGTATAGCTCTAAGATAAAATGCCCCGAGTTCAATCCTCAGTACAGAAAAAAAATGCAGAGTACAAAATTACACCAGATACAACTAATTATGACAAGGGAAGATCTAAACTCATGTTCTGATTCTGCCTCTAAAGACCTATCTGAGCACGGTGTGGTGCCACACACCTATAATCTCAATACTTGGGAAGCTGAGAGAGGAAGATCACCAGTTTGAGACCAGCCTCAGCAACTTTGTGAGACCATGTTTCAAAATAAAAAACAAAAATGGCTGGTAGTGTAGCTCAGAGGTAAAATGTCCTTGGGTTCAATCTCCAGTACAAAATAAAAAGCCATTTGATGTTAGAAATCAAGCTTTTTTAACTATTGCATGGAATGACTGATATAGGGTAAATAGATCAACTACCACCACATAATTGTGAGCAAATGAGAAAGCAATGCTCTATCCTTGATAATGGAGAGTGAGAATAACACATACTTTTTGGTTTATACATTTGTCTCAGTCTATGAAACATCTCAAGATCGTGAATGAGTCGTGTATATCATTGGGGACTGAGAAATTATCAAAAAAATTTGTGTATCATAGAGACTTTGAAGGAATGAACAGCATTCAGGACTTTATGTGGCTGGATCCCTATTTGTAGAGTCATGTCTTCTCTTAACTTTTTGAAGATTTTTTAAGGCAGCATGTGGCAGGGGAGAGACTGGTGAAAATTTGTGGGTCTGGTTTTTGTCATTCAACTGAGATTTAGAAAGATAGGTTACCTGTACAAAATCAAATAAACTGGTAAATTCGTTTTACTACCAAGTTCATCCTTTTAATTATCCACATTAATGTCCATGATTAATTCAATCACGAAGTTAATCAATTAAGCAAGCTATATGTTGTTCCAAGTTTAGATTGAAAGCAAAAAGTCTAAAGGGATATTTCTTCATGATAAAGAGCTAAGACCTAAATCAATGATGTGGCTTCAAATTTCACCTCTGCTACTTTGTTCCACTCTCAGCCTAAATGGCAGTAGGTTTCAGTTTCAATATCTGTGAATTAGAAATAATATTTCACATGATGTATGAAGACTATCTGAGATAAAGTGACACAGTCTCTATTTGGTGATAAAAACAGCAATGCTCAATAAGTCATATCTAGAACAACTTAATTCATACTTAATCATGACTTTCATTTCTACAAATGTATAATTAAGATGAAATGGAAAAAAATTGAGCAATAAAGTGGTACACTGCAGTGATTATAATGGCATAGTGGTATATGAAGAGGAAGGCTGTGGGAAAAAAACTTCAAAGAAGCCTTAGAACTCACATTATTCTTTGAGTAATACGTAAGATTTGTATTTGAAGAAGAGAACATTTTGAACTGAGTGGTCCAATCAGTAAGAAGTTGGCCATCTGTGGAGAAAAGAATAATAAAAAAATCAACAAGCACCTCAAAGAAACTTTGTAATTCTTCATTTATTTCCAATTGGCTAAAACAAAGTTTAATTCTTTCCCCCAGGAAAACATTGGATTAAATCCCAAGATTTGAAATGTGGAGAAGAAAGCTGGGAAATGTTTTGACATAATTCCCATCAGATTGTTTTTTCTGGTACTTGAGAAATCTGTATCTGTAGTATTGATTCAAATAGTTAGTTCTTTTAAGGAACTAAGGAATCACCTGCTCTGGATAATGGCCCTCTTATAAATAGAAGCAGGAGTGAATTCTGCCTGGGGCTCCCTATGCTTCGTCATGACCTTCTTGGCTTTCCATCTCTCCCCTCACCTTGAGATACGTAGAGCTCATCTCAGAGTTGTCCTGTTCATCATTATGTAACTCACCATGAAGCTGAGGATTTTCCTAACAGTCTTCTAACCCACAGGATAACACTCATACAACTCTGCATATCACCCATACTGACCTCAGCCTTTCTTCCTTCCTCACGCCTGAAACTCTTCCACAGTTCTTTCCAGAACTCACAGTCAATCATCAGCACAACCCAATATACACGCAACCCTTTCTCTGAACATCCCCTTGACCTGTTTGCTTTCTCTTGCTGAATCCACTTGTGTCTGGAGACTGCTCTCCTTCAAGCCATCCCTAGTGGTGGCTGTCTTCTCTCTCACATCACTGTTTCTGCTGGATCTCCACATCTTTTTAACCTTGTAACATTAGGATATGCCAATGTTTGTCTGTCTTGACTCTTTCCTTTTGTGGTCTTCTTTAGTCTTGCAGGTATAATGTGATATATGCATGATATGTATGTATATGTGGTGTGTGTGTGTGTATACGAACTGTATGAACCATATATATATATATGTGTGTGTGTGTGTGTGTGTATATATGTATAAATATGAACCATATGAATTTAACAACATAACTCAAATTAATATAACCTAACTCATCCCTCCTCCCCATCTTCAGACTTACATATCCAATTGTTTATGCAGCACATCTTGGATGGGTGGCATAAAGGAATTTCTAACTCAGTGAAATCATCTATTTTCCCCATTTTCTCAACATCTGCTCCTCCATCATTCTGTAGAAATACAAATACTTCAGTCAGCCTCGGCCCTCTCTTCCTCCCATACCTTTATTCACTACATCAGCTCTAATTTTGACATATACTCCAAATTGTAGACTTTCTCGCTATTTCTTTTTTTTTTTTATAATGCGGTACTGGGGATTGAACTCAGGGGAATTCTACCTCCGAGCTATACCCTCAGCCCTATTTTTTATTCTTTATTTTGAAACAGGGTCTCACTAAGTTGCAAAGGGCCTCACTAGGTAGCTGAGGCTGGCCGTGAACCCAGATCCTCCTGTCTCAGCCTCCTGAATGCTGGGATTACAGCATGCGCCACCACGCCCGGCTCGCTATTTCTTTCACTACCACATTGGCCCACACAACCATCATCTATTACCTAAAATATTTCATCTCTTACCTAAAATATTTACCTAATTCTCTTGTACTTTTCATCCTTACCCTGCTAAGGTCAATTATCAACAGATTTGCTAGAGTGATACTTTTAAAAGAGAAATCAGATTATGACACCCTTTGTCCAAATCCTTTTATGTAGTCTTAGTCTGAAGAAAGTTTAAGAACTCAAAATGAGGTATGAGGTCATTTAAGTCCCCTCCTACTTCTCTGTCTGAAACTTTCTTTCCAACAATAGTCATATTGATTTCTTGCTATCCCTGGAAAAATCTTGGCATGTTCAAACACCACCACCATGTACTTGCTATTCTCTCTGGCAATGCTCTTTCCCCAAATATAACCAAGACCTAGTTGGGATGATGGCGCACACTTGCAATCCCAGTACTTGGGAGACTGAGATAGGAGAATCATAGGTTCATGGCCAGCCTCAGCTACTTGTGAGGCCCTCTGTAAATTAGTAAGACCCTGTTTCAAAATAAGGACTTTCAAAAATCAGATTACATAGAAATTTCTGGGTTTCTTTTTATCTACAGTATATGGAACAGTGCTTTGTTTACAGTAGACACACATTTAAAAAAAACATTAAGATACAAGATCAGATCAAATATTTAATTACTTCAGTATGAATTTATCTCAATGATTTTTAAAGCCTAAATTATTCAGCTAAAAGTTTTAGAGGATAAGAATTGCATAATTCATTTTGTAAAGTTTCTAGAGTTAGAAAAATAAGTGAAGACGATTCCATAATGCTTTCATATAGCCTTCAAAAAAATCCTTATGTAGTTCATGATATCAATGATAATGTATTATGATTTGCATTTTTATTATCTTTTATGGCCTAATCCAATATTTCTTGGGTTCTGAGAGTGAGAAGATAATGCCACAACAGAAAAACTTACAAGAATAAATACATTTACTGAATGTTTCAGTACCAGACAATATTATTATCCCCATTTAATGATGGGAAGACTGAGGCCTAGACGTGTTAGTTTATACCCAAGGCAATTCAGAAAATAAAAGAATTCTTCTACTTGCAAAAACTGGAATGGATTTCTGTGTGAAAAAAAAAATCAAAGACTATCTGAAGGATAGGAAAGTGGAAGCAGTATAGAAGAAAGCAGACGACACAAGCGGTTTCACCTTTATCTGGACACTCCATCTTATATCATCTACCTCTCAAGTCACAGATGCACTAAGCCCTCTCACTGAGTCAAAATATGTAAGAATATGTTACTTAGTGCCAATTTGCATTCCAACCTCACCTTGATAATGAAGTGATGGAAAATCAGACCACTAAGTAATGTTACACATGACCCAAAGTCATTGATGCTGTGCAAGGTAGAGCTGGCATTTACACCCCAACGCCCCTGATCTGGAGCCACAGATCAAGAACATCTGGATGTGACAGTCAGAAACTGTTCAATGTGATGAAGCTAAAACTAATACAGGTGTCATTATTCCTTGTACATAAATGTATACTATTTTCCCACTGTGGTAAATTATACAACTTGTGTATTACATTATACCATGAGAATTTGTAGGCTAAGGATGTCTCATTTAACTCTCTTTCCCTATCATAAAATATGCTTTTGAAATAACAAAAGAAACAAAAAACAAGGGAAATTAATTAACTTCACATTAATTTTAGTAAGTTCCACAGTCTGAATGTTTGTGTACTGACAAAATCCATATGTTGAACTTTTAATCCCCAAGGTGATGATGTTATAATGTGGGGCCTTTGCGGGGTGGGGGTGATTGAGTAATGAGGAAATGGCTTTTCTGACCAGGGATTAGTGCCCTTATAAAAGAGACCTGCTGTGAGAACCAGGGAGGCCATCCCACCATATGAGGACAGAACAAAAAAGTGCTATGTATGAATGAGGAAGAAGGACCTCACCAGACACAACTGCTAAGACATTGACCTTGACCTTAGCCTCCAAGACTATGAGAAAGAAATCTCTCCTGTTTAGAAGCTATCTGTAGGGCTGAGGTGGGAGCTTAGGGATCTGGTGCTTGCCCAGCATGTAGAAGGCCCTGAATTTGAACCAAACACCATAAACAGAAACAAAATAAAACAAAACAAACAAATGTCAACTATGTACGTTGTGGTATTTTGTTACATTGGCCCAAATAGATTTAGACAATAAGTTATTCTAGTTTAGTATCATAAATAATTTGGATTTCTTTTAGAAGGTTTGAACAAGGAGTTTGACCTTTCATAGTTAGTAATCTGATGAACTTAAATATGTCTTTTCTCTACCTTAGTTCAGTCATCTATATCATTAGGAGACTGGAAAGAACTATCTACAAAATCCTTTTCTATGGGACACTGTAGGATCTATTAATAATTTAATGCTATATTTTGCTGTTAGGGAAGGCATGCTTCAGATCAGGACTCCTGGAAACCCATTACTTCAATACTGAAACAAGGCACAGAGTCGACCCACTGATGGAGCTCAGCAGAGTTTCCCTCCACATAACTGATTCTCCTTTCTCACTGCTACAGGGAAGTCACATATTCCCAATGGAAAACAACACAGAGGTGACTGAGTTCATCCTCCTGGGATTAACCAATGACCCACAACTGCAGATTCCACTCTTCATCATCTTCCTTCTAGTCTACCTCACCACGCTGGTTGGGAACCTGGGGATGCTGGGATTGATCCTGCTGGACTCTCGTCTGCACACTCCCATGTACTTTTTCCTCAGCAACCTCTCCCTGGTGGACTTTGGCTATTCCTCAGCTGTCACTCCCAAGGTGATGGCGGGGCTCCTCACAGGAGACAAATCCATGTCCTACGATGCTTGTGCAAGCCAGTTCTTCTTCTTTGTCAGCTTCATCACTGTGGAGAGCTTCCTCTTGGCCACCATGGCTTATGACCGCTATGCGGCAGTGTGTAGACCCCTGCATTACTCGACCGCCATGACGGCACAGGTGTGCGCTCGTCTGACCATGGGCTCCTATGTCTGTGGTTTCCTGAATGCCTCCATCCACACAGGGAACATTTTCAGCCTCTCTTTCTGCGGGTCCAACGTGGTCGATCACTTTTTCTGTGATGCCCCTCCTCTCTTGGCTCTATCGTGCTCAGACAGCTATGTCAGTGAGATGGTTATTTTCTTTGTCGTAGGTTTCAATGACCTTTTTTCCATCGTGGTCATCTTAATCTCTTACTTGTTGATATTCTTCACCATCCTGAGGATGCGCTCATCTGAAGGCCGCCAGAAGGCCTTCTCCACCTGTGGTTCCCACCTCACTGTTGTCTCCATCTTCTATGGGACTGTCATCTTCATGTACTTACAGCCCAGCTCCAGTCACTCCATGGGGACTGACAAGATGGCATCTGTGTTCTATACCATGGTCATCCCCATGCTGAATCCACTGGTCTACAGCCTGAGGAACAAGGAGGTGAAGAATGCCTTTAAGAAGGCTGTGGGGAAAGCAAAGTCTTCTGTAGGATTCATATTTTAATTATATGGAATCCATAATAAGGCAGTTTTATCTGCCTCCAATTATTATTTGTCTAAGTCTAACATATGGGCTCCCTTAGGGGCAGTTTCTATCAACTGTTTTTTAAACCTCTGTGTTTTTTGTATTTTCCTCTTTCTTTATGGAACTCATTTTTTTTTAAATTAAAATCTGGACATTTTGCTATTTTTCTTAAAGTTTTTATTTTCTGTCATGCTGGAGGCTGAACACAGGGGAATTTTTCCCCTGAGCTTTATTCAAGGCCTTTTTATTATTATTATTATTTTATTTTTTTGAGTAAAGGCCTCCCAAGTTGCCCAACCTGGCCTCAAACTTGCCATCCTTCTGCCTGAGCCCTTCAGCTGCCGGAATTAAAAGTATGTGCAACCTCATCTGTCCTGAAATCTGATTATTTTAAATAATAAAATGTAACATATTCTGAAAATCAGTTCTTCCTTCCCCAGTAGAATTTGTTGTTGGTGGTGATGGTATGCTTAGTGATTTACCTGGATTACTTATGTTAGTATTTGTATTCATTGGAGTGTATCTACTGAGATTTCCAGTCAGTGAGCTTAGTGGCTGTTATTATTTGGCTTCAGATTTTTCCCCAAAGGCTGATGGGTTAAGGACTTGGATCCCAATACATCTGTGTTCAGAAGTGAGGCCTTTGGGAAGTGATTAGATCATGGAGATCTGACTTCATCAGTGGATTAACCCATTGAGGGATTAATAATCTCAGTGGATTATTGGGAGATATTGCAGAGTGTAGGAGGTGGAACCTAGGGAGTGGGAGTCCTAGAAGGGAGGGACTATATCTTGTTCCCTGCTGTTTTTCCTCCCTTCCTTCCTTCCTCCTCTCCCTCTCCCTCTCCCTCTCCCTCTCCCTCTCCCTCTCCCTCTCCCTCTCCCTCTTGGTTATCATGGGATGAACAGATTTCATCCTCTATACCATCTTCTATGCCCTCTATAGCCACCTGAGTGCCAGATGGAGACTGGTGGCCCTGGTATGGGACTGTTTCTTTCACAGTGTGGTTCAGAGCCAGGCACAATCCCACAGTAACTTGACCACAGGATAGTGGCTGTGCCCAAGGTATCTGGGCATACCCTGGCCCCAGATAGAGGCTGAGATTAAATACCCTTTTTTAGGTGCTCCCTTAGTTCACTCTGAACAACCAGTCAATTATGGATTTGTAAAAATGTGGGCTTGAAGTTCCCTCTGTTGCTGATATGGTGATAATACTCTGTGGATTCATGGTAAAATTGGACTTAGGACCCCATCTAGTCCTGCAGTAATCAAAGCGACTATAGGCTCAGACAATAAGCAGCCTATTTAGGATTTCCAGAAACATAGTCACCAAGCCGCATTACAAAGTCTGGAACAAACATCAGGTCTTCCAATGCACAGATGATGTTGCACATCAATAAGCATTAAGAACTTTCAGGAAACCATGACTTTATCTAATAAAAAATAAGGGGCTAGGAATTGATCCCATAACCACCAATATGTAAGGACCCTTGGACATAGAATTAAAAATAGCTGTTTTAGGTAAATTTAACAATCTTCAAAGAGACACAAAGAAAACTCAATTCTCTATCAGAGAACTTTAACAGAGAGGTTGAAGGAACTGAAAAAAAAATCCAACAGAAATTCTTGAGCTGAAAAGTACACTAAACCAAATGAAAAATAAAACCAAAAGCATCAAAAGAAGACTAGATCAAACAAAAAAGAATCAGTGATCTTGAAGATAAGATATTTAAAAACAGCCAGAGGAGGGAAAAGAACAAAGAATGAATGAAAATTATGGGAACATTTAGGACAGCATTAAAAGAACAAATATTCAGATGGTTGGGGTTCATATTTAGGTTGTTGGGGTTCAAGAGAACTTGAGAATGCCAAGTAGGTAGAAAGTTTACTCAAAAGATAATAATAAGCCAGGCATGGTGGCGCATGCTTGTAATCCCAGCATTCGGGAGGCTGAGACCGGAGGATCTGGGTTCGCGGCCAGCCTAAGCTACCTAGTGAGGCACTCCGCAACTTAGTGAGACTCGGTTTCAAAATAAAGAATAAAAAATAGGGCTAAGGGTGTAGCTCAGAGGTAGAATGCCCCTGAGTTCAATCCCCAGTGCCACACACACACACACACACACACACAGAGATAATAATAGAAAATTTCCTAAACCTAGAGAAGGATATAAGTGTCCAGGTGCAGGAGGGTCAAAGGTCACCAATCAAATTCAACTCAACTAAGTCCAAACTCAAGACATACCATAATCAAATTCTAAAAGGCTAAAGATAGAGAGGATTCTCAGGGTAGTAAGAGGAAAAAACAAACCAAAACCACATATTACTTAAATATCTTTCAATTCACCTAACAGCAAATTTCTCAGCTGATATCTAATAAAGCCATAAAGAAGTAGGATGAGATATTTTCACTGCCCTAAAGGAAAAATAAACCTGTCAGCAAAGAATATTTTATCTAGCAAGGCTATCCTTTGTAAATAAGAGATGAAGACATTCTCACCAAACAAAAAGGGAGAATTTATTACTGCTAGATCTGTTCATTAAGAAATGCTAAGAAAGTTCTTCAAATTGAAATAAAGATATTCATGAGTAAAAAGAAAACAGGGGAAGATATAAAACTCACCTAACTTAAAGTAAGAGAAACTACAAACGTACATTTACAATGCTCAAATATTGTAAACATGGTATATAAATAATTTATATATTTCATATGACAGCTAAAATATGTAAAATGATTAACAATAATAACTATATTAATATGTTTGTAGATATACAATATAGAAAAACATAAGATAGAACATTAAATTCAAAATGCAGGAGGAAGGGATTACAAGTATAGTTTTTTATTAGTATGGTTTTTCTTTTTCTTTTGTTTTAATTTCTATTTTTATGACCATGCAATACTTGGTAATTAAAGATTATTTTGTGAGTCCTATAGTAATCATGAAACAAAAATCTATAGTGAGCATACCAAAAATAATAGGCAAGGAATCAAACCACACTACTAGAGAAAATCACTTAACCAAAATGGAAGGCTGTAAGAGGTGAAAAAGCCAGTAAAAGTCCATCAAGAATTCCACCAAAAAACTATTAAAACTAACCTATTAGAACTATAGATGAATTCAACAAAGTTGCAGAATACAAACTCATACAAAAATTAGAAGTATTCCTACATACCCAAAGCAAATTATATGGAAAAGAAATAAAGAAAGCAAAATGGATTAAAAGCTTAAACATAACATCTGACACTGTGCAAAGAGTGGAAGAAAACACTGTGGAAAAACTTCAGGACATTAGTCTAGACAGAGATATTTTGGATATAGATATTTTGTTGCACAGGCAAAAGAAGCAAAAATAGACAAATGGAAATCTGTCAAACTCTAAAGTTTTACACAGCAAAGGAAACAATTAACAGAATGACTGAGAGAAAATGATTGCAAAATACATGTCTGAAAAGGGTTAATGTCCAAAATATATAAGAAACTCAATAGTAAGAAAAGAAATAATTCAAGGAAAAAAATAGGCAAAGGGCCTAAACAAACACTTCTCAAAAGAAGACAGAGAAATGGCCAACAAAAATATGATAAAATGCTCAATGACACTAATTGTCAAGGAAATGCAAATTAAAGTGTCGAAGATATTCACAACAGTTATTGACTATCACCAATAAGATAAAAGGTAACAAAGTTGGAGAAGATGTAGAGAAAAAAGTACACCCTTGTATGTTGTTGGTGGGAATGTAAATTAGTGTCTAGTGATTACTGGAAATAGTAGGGAGGCTTCTCCTAAAATTAAAAACAGAACTAAAATAGGATCCATCAATTCTAGTGGGTACATATGCAAAATACATGAGCTCATCACAGCTAAGAGGTGTGTGTGCTGTCATGTTCATTGCAGCATTACTTACAATAGCCAAGATATGAAATGAACTTATATGTCCTTAAAGAGATGAATTGATAAAGACACTTTGGGATCTGTACACAATGGAATACTTTTCAGTTATAAAAGAAAAAACAAAACAAAACAAAAACCTAACATTGTCATTGGTGATAGCACAGATACACTCGGGGAACATTATGTAAAGTTAAGTAAATCATGCACAGAAAGACACATATCACTTATATGTGAAATCAAAAAGTGTTGAACTCATAGAAGTAGCAAATAGCATTTAACATAATGGAAGTTCTATGGGGTGGTGAATGGGGGCTGGGGAGATCTTGTTCAAAGGACACAAAATATCAATTGGAGGAATAATTTGAAGAGATCCATTATACTTCATGGTGACTATAATTATTAAGAACCTTCTGTTGAATATTTCTAAGAAAGTAGGTGTCAAGTGTTCTCACCACAAAATTGGCAAGAATGTGTGATATTGTATGTTAATTAGTTTTATTTAACCTTCCCATAATGTACACACATTTTGAAACATCATATTTTACACTGTAAATACATATATTTTTGCCAATTAAAAATTTAAAACTTTAACAAAAGTAAATAGATAAATAGAATCTCAGAGACATATGATATATTTTCAAGTACCAACATATGCATAAAACTAAGAAAAAGAAAAGGAAAAAGGGTAGAAACAATATTTGGAGAAATAATGGCCCTAAACTTCCTAAATCTGAGGAAAGATGTGGAGATATTTGAGTATATATACTCAATTTTTTTCCCATAGTAACATTGAAAATATTTGCATATTTACAAACATAACATTTATATATAAGTAACTAATAATATTTTAATTCTTGGTGAGTTAATGTGAAAAAATTAATTAAATGATATATTTTGAGCTAAGTGAATTTAAATATGATTTTATCATCCATTTCTTCTCCCTATGTTATCATATTTTTATCTAGTAAAATTGTCACATACATTATTTTTAGGTAATGATTCACTAACATGGAAGTTTACCTTACAAAATTTTGCCTATGTAGGCATTTATTGTCATTTATTATATTTTTGTCATTAAAATATGAATAAAGAAACTAATAAATCTACATTTAGGATCCTTGGAAGTATTTTAATAAAAGTTAACTTCTCACTTTTATAAAAACACACTATAAATTTAATTTATCATTTTTATAAAAATTAAAAGCCCCCAAAACACTGATAAACAAATAAGTCCTAGTGTTCTACAGCCTAATGGGATGTCTATAGTTTTCAATAAACTATTACATATTTTATGAAAATCTAAATAGAAGAAGCTCAAATGCTAAGAACATAAAGAAATGGTAGGGAGAGGGAAATGTTAATTACCCTGATCGTGTAAGTGCACACTGTATGTGTTGAAATATACACTGTGTCCCATTAACAAATACCATAAACATATGATAATGAAAAGTTAATTTGAAAAATATTCTCAGTACAGATGGAGGTATTAAATATACGAAATTTAAAAATCTGAAATTATGAATTAAAATTTTAGTGCATTTAATGTCTATATATTGTTTCCACTGAATAAATCAAATTATTTATATTGACTGTGTCCTCAGACATCAAAAAATTATTTTAGATTTTACTATAACAACAGATTTATCCTATGTGTGTCTTCTTATTCCTCAGTCTTTTATTTTTTAAGCCTTTTGGTCTGTAGATTTAGTAAGTAGCTGGGGAAATTATTGCAATAAGTTAGAAAGAGGTGGGTTGTATAGATAAATATTTTGTATGTATATGAGTGTATTATGACAGGTTATGTGTAATTACAATATGAATCCTACAGAAGACTTTGCTTTCCCCACAGCCTTCTTAAAGGCATTCTTCACCTCCTTGTTCCTCAGGCTGTAGACCAGTGGATTCAGCATGGGGATGACCATGGTGTAGAACACAGACGCCATCTTATCAGTCCCCATGGAGTGACTGGAGCTGGGCTGTAAGTACATGAAGATGACAGTCCCATAGAAAATGGAGACAGCAGTGAGGTGGGAACCGCAGGTGGAGAAGGCCTTCTGGCGGCCTTCAGATGAGCGCATCCTCAGGATGGTGAAGAATATCAACAAGTAAGAGATTAAGATGACCACGATGGAAAAGAGGGCATTGAAACCTACAACAAAGAAAATAACCATCTCACTGACATAGCTGTCTGAGCACGATAGAGCCAAGAGAGGAGGGGCATCACAGAAAAAGTGATCGACCACGTTGGACCCGCAGAAAGAGAGGCTGAAAATGTTCCCTGTGTGGATGGAGGCATTCAGGAAACCACAGACATAGGAGCCCATGGTCAGACGAGCGCACACCTGTGCCGTCATGGCGGTGGTGTAATGCAGGGGTCTACACACTGCCGCATAGCGGTCATAAGCCATGGTGGCCAAGAGGAAGCTCTCCACAGTGATGAAGCTGACAAAGAAGAAGAACTGGCTTGCACAAGCATCGTAGGACATGGATTTGTCTCCTGTGAGGAGCCCCGCCATCACCTTGGGAGTGACAGCTGAGGAATAGCCAAAGTCCACCAGGGAGAGGTTGCTGAGGAAAAAGTACATGGGAGTGTGCAGACGAGAGTCCAGCAGGATCAATCCCAGCATCCCCAGGTTCCCAACCAGCGTGGTGAGGTAGACTAGAAGGAAGATGATGAAGAGTGGAATCTGCAGTTGTGGGTCATTGGTTAATCCCAGGAGGATGAACTCAGTCACCTCTGTGTTGTTTTCCATTGGGAATATGTGACTTCCCTGTAGCAGTGAGAAAGGAGAATCAGTTATGTGGAGGGAAACTCTGCTGAGCTCCATCAGTGGGTCGACTCTGTGCCTTGTTTCAGTATTGAAGTAATGGGTTTCCAGGAGTCCTGATCTGAAGCATGCCTTCCCTAACAGCAAAATATAGCATTAAATTATTAATAGATCCTACAGTGTCCCATAGAAAAGGATTTTGTAGATAGTTCTTTCCAGTCTCCTAATGATATAGATGACTGAACTAAGGTAGAGAAAAGACATATTTAAGTTCATCAGATTACTAACTATGAAAGGTCAAACTCCTTGTTCAAACCTTCTAAAAGAAATCCAAATTATTTATGATACTAAACTAGAATAACTTATTGTCTAAATCTATTTGGGCCAATGTAACAAAATACCACAACGTACATAGTTGACATTTGTTTGTTTTGTTTTATTTTGTTTCTGTTTATGGTGTTTGGTTCAAATTCAGGGCCTTCTACATGCTGGGCAAGCACCAGATCCCTAAGCTCCCACCTCAGCCCTACAGATAGCTTCTAAACAGGAGAGATTTCTTTCTCATAGTCTTGGAGGCTAAGGTCAAGGTCAATGTCTTAGCAGTTGTGTCTGGTGAGGTCCTTCTTCCTCATTCATACATAGCACTTTTTTGTTCTGTCCTCATATGGTGGGATGGCCTCCCTGGTTCTCACAGCAGGTCTCTTTTATAAGGGCACTAATCCCTGGTCAGAAAAGCCATTTCCTCATTACTCAATCACCCCCACCCCGCAAAGGCCCCACATTATAACATCATCACCTTGGGGATTAAAAGTTCAACATATGGATTTTGTCAGTACACAAACATTCAGACTGTGGAACTTACTAAAATTAATGTGAAGTTAATTAATTTCCCTTGTTTTTTGTTTCTTTTGTTATTTCAAAAGCATATTTTATGATAGGGAAAGAGAGTTAAATGAGACATCCTTAGCCTACAAATTCTCATGGTATAATGTAATACACAAGTTGTATAATTTACCACAGTGGGAAAATAGTATACATTTATGTACAAGGAATAATGACACCTGTATTAGTTTTAGCTTCATCACATTGAACAGTTTCTGACTGTCACATCCAGATGTTCTTGATCTGTGGCTCCAGATCAGGGGCGTTGGGGTGTAAATGCCAGCTCTACCTTGCACAGCATCAATGACTTTGGGTCATGTGTAACATTACTTAGTGGTCTGATTTTCCATCACTTCATTATCAAGGTGAGGTTGGAATGCAAATTGGCACTAAGTAACATATTCTTACATATTTTGACTCAGTGAGAGGGCTTAGTGCATCTGTGACTTGAGAGGTAGATGATATAAGATGGAGTGTCCAGATAAAGGTGAAACCGCTTGTGTCGTCTGCTTTCTTCTATACTGCTTCCACTTTCCTATCCTTCAGATAGTCTTTGATTTTTTTTTTCACACAGAAATCCATTCCAGTTTTTGCAAGTAGAAGAATTCTTTTATTTTCTGAATTGCCTTGGGTATAAACTAACACGTCTAGGCCTCAGTCTTCCCATCATTAAATGGGGATAATAATATTGTCTGGTACTGAAACATTCAGTAAATGTATTTATTCTTGTAAGTTTTTCTGTTGTGGCATTATCTTCTCACTCTCAGAACCCAAGAAATATTGGATTAGGCCATAAAAGATAATAAAAATGCAAATCATAATACATTATCATTGATATCATGAACTACATAAGGATTTTTTTGAAGGCTATATGAAAGCATTATGGAATCGTCTTCACTTATTTTTCTAACTCTAGAAACTTTACAAAATGAATTATGCAATTCTTATCCTCTAAAACTTTTAGCTGAATAATTTAGGCTTTAAAAATCATTGAGATAAATTCATACTGAAGTAATTAAATATTTGATCTGATCTTGTATCTTAATGTTTTTTTTAAATGTGTGTCTACTGTAAACAAAGCACTGTTCCATATACTGTAGATAAAAAGAAACCCAGAAATTTCTATGTAATCTGATTTTTGAAAGTCCTTATTTTGAAACAGGGTCTTACTAATTTACAGAGGGCCTCACAAGTAGCTGAGGCTGGCCATGAACCTATGATTCTCCTATCTCAGTCTCCCAAGTACTGGGATTGCAAGTGTGCGCCATCATCCCAACTAGGTCTTGGTTATATTTGGGGAAAGAGCATTGCCAGAGAGAATAGCAAGTACATGGTGGTGGTGTTTGAACATGCCAAGATTTTTCCAGGGATAGCAAGAAATCAATATGACTATTGTTGGAAAGAAAGTTTCAGACAGAGAAGTAGGAGGGGACTTAAATGACCTCATACCTCATTTTGAGTTCTTAAACTTTCTTCAGACTAAGACTACATAAAAGGATTTGGACAAAGGGTGTCATAATCTGATTTCTCTTTTAAAAGTATCACTCTAGCAAATCTGTTGATAATTGACCTTAGCAGGGTAAGGATGAAAAGTACAAGAGAATTAGGTAAATATTTTAGGTAAGAGATGAAATATTTTAGGTAATAGATGATGGTTGTGTGGGCCAATGTGGTAGTGAAAGAAATAGCGAGCCGGGCGTGGTGGCGCATGCTGTAATCCCAGCATTCAGGAGGCTGAGACAGGAGGATCTGGGTTCACGGCCAGCCTCAGCTACCTAGTGAGGCCCTTTGCAACTTAGTGAGACCCTGTTTCAAAATAAAGAATAAAAAATAGGGCTGAGGGTATAGCTCGGAGGTAGAATTCCCCTGAGTTCAATCCCCAGTACCGCATTATAAAAAAAAAAAAGAAATAGCGAGAAAGTCTACAATTTGGAGTATATGTCAAAATTAGAGCTGATGTAGTGAATAAAGGTATGGGAGGAAGAGAGGGCCGAGGCTGACTGAAGTATTTGTATTTCTACAGAATGATGGAGGAGCAGATGTTGAGAAAATGGGGAAAATAGATGATTTCACTGAGTTAGAAATTCCTTTATGCCACCCATCCAAGATGTGCTGCATAAACAATTGGATATGTAAGTCTGAAGATGGGGAGGAGGGATGAGTTAGGTTATATTAATTTGAGTTATGTTGTTAAATTCATATGGTTCATATTTATACATATATACACACACACACACACACACATATATATATATATGGTTCATACAGTTCGTATACACACACACACACCACATATACATACATATCATGCATATATCACATTATACCTGCAAGACTAAAGAAGACCACAAAAGGAAAGAGTCAAGACAGACAAACATTGGCATATCCTAATGTTACAAGGTTAAAAAGATGTGGAGATCCAGCAGAAACAGTGATGTGAGAGAGAAGACAGCCACCACTAGGGATGGCTTGAAGGAGAGCAGTCTCCAGACACAAGTGGATTCAGCAAGAGAAAGCAAACAGGTCAAGGGGATGTTCAGAGAAAGGGTTGCGTGTATATTGGGTTGTGCTGATGATTGACTGTGAGTTCTGGAAAGAACTGTGGAAGAGTTTCAGGCGTGAGGAAGGAAGAAAGGCTGAGGTCAGTATGGGTGATATGCAGAGTTGTATGAGTGTTATCCTGTGGGTTAGAAGACTGTTAGGAAAATCCTCAGCTTCATGGTGAGTTACATAATGATGAACAGGACAACTCTGAGATGAGCTCTACGTATCTCAAGGTGAGGGGAGAGATGGAAAGCCAAGAAGGTCATGACGAAGCATAGGGAGCCCCAGGCAGAATTCACTCCTGCTTCTATTTATAAGAGGGCCATTATCCAGAGCAGGTGATTCCTTAGTTCCTTAAAAGAACTAACTATTTGAATCAATACTACAGATACAGATTTCTCAAGTACCAGAAAAAACAATCTGATGGGAATTATGTCAAAACATTTCCCAGCTTTCTTCTCCACATTTCAAATCTTGGGATTTAATCCAATGTTTTCCTGGGGGAAAGAATTAAACTTTGTTTTAGCCAATTGGAAATAAATGAAGAATTACAAAGTTTCTTTGAGGTGCTTGTTGATTTTTTTATTATTCTTTTCTCCACAGATGGCCAACTTCTTACTGATTGGACCACTCAGTTCAAAATGTTCTCTTCTTCAAATACAAATCTTACGTATTACTCAAAGAATAATGTGAGTTCTAAGGCTTCTTTGAAGTTTTTTTCCCACAGCCTTCCTCTTCATATACCACTATGCCATTATAATCACTGCAGTGTACCACTTTATTGCTCAATTTTTTTCCATTTCATCTTAATTATACATTTGTAGAAATGAAAGTCATGATTAAGTATGAATTAAGTTGTTCTAGATATGACTTATTGAGCATTGCTGTTTTTATCACCAAATAGAGACTGTGTCACTTTATCTCAGATAGTCTTCATACATCATGTGAAATATTATTTCTAATTCACAGATATTGAAACTGAAACCTACTGCCATTTAGGCTGAGAGTGGAACAAAGTAGCAGAGGTGAAATTTGAAGCCACATCATTGATTTAGGTCTTAGCTCTTTATCATGAAGAAATATCCCTTTAGACTTTTTGCTTTCAATCTAAACTTGGAACAACATATAGCTTGCTTAATTGATTAACTTCGTGATTGAATTAATCATGGACATTAATGTGGATAATTAAAAGGATGAACTTGGTAGTAAAACGAATTTACCAGTTTATTTGATTTTGTACAGGTAACCTATCTTTCTAAATCTCAGTTGAATGACAAAAACCAGACCCACAAATTTTCACCAGTCTCTCCCCTGCCACATGCTGCCTTAAAAAATCTTCAAAAAGTTAAGAGAAGACATGACTCTACAAATAGGGATCCAGCCACATAAAGTCCTGAATGCTGTTCATTCCTTCAAAGTCTCTATGATACACAAATTTTTTTGATAATTTCTCAGTCCCCAATGATATACACGACTCATTCACGATCTTGAGATGTTTCATAGACTGAGACAAATGTATAAACCAAAAAGTATGTGTTATTCTCACTCTCCATTATCAAGGACAGAGCATTGCTTTCTCATTTGCTCACAATTATGTGGTGGTAGTTGATCTATTTACCCTATATCAGTCATTCCATGCAATAGTTAAAAAAGCTTGATTTCTAACATCAAATGGCTTTTTATTTTGTACTGGAGATTGAACCCAAGGACATTTTACCTCTGAGCTACACTACCAGCCATTTTTGTTTTTTATTTTGAAACATGGTCTCACAAAGTTGCTGAGGCTGGTCTCAAACTGGTGATCCTCCTGTCTCAGCTTCCCAAGTATTGAGATTATAGGTGTGTGGCACCACACCGTGCTCAGATAGGTCTTTAGAGGCAGAATCAGAACATGAGTTTAGATCTTCCCTTGTCATAATTAGTTGTATCTGGTGTAATTTTGTACTCTGCATTTTTTTTCTGTACTGAGGATTGAACTCAGGGCATTTTATCTTAGAGCTATACCCCCAGCTCTATTTTTTATTCTTTATTTGAAACAGTGTCTCACTAAGTTGTGGAGTGCCTCACTAAGCAGCTGAGAATGGCGGCGAATCTGGATCCTCCCATCTCAGCCTCCCAAATGCTGGGATTACAAGTGTGCGCCACCACGCCTGGCTCTGTACTCTCCATTTTTATGAATTTTGTAACTGGCTCCTTATCTGGATTTATCTCTCATTTATCAATATCTATTCTCTCTTTTAAAATGTTAGTATGATCTTTCAGATTATAATAACATTTTACATTGATACTCCATCTGACCCTTTCAACAAGCCTGGGATTTGTTAAGATAACTAAGATTATTATGCTCTCTGAAAGAGAAAACTAAGATTACTGTAGTTTACATAACTAAACTATACAAATTCATACTTAGCAAAGCAGGGACTTTTTGTGTCATGTGATATATATGTTATCACAGGATTGCCACAGTGTTCAGACATATAAACTCTGAATGTATGGTACAGAAAACAATAAATGCTCCACATTCAAGTCTAAACTCTGAATAAGCCAAGCGAGAAATGGCTGCTGTCATGCATTTCCCTGTTTCCCTAATTTCCCACGATTTTATGTAGACAGTGGATCTGACTGAGGAACTTACCTTCCTCGTAGAGCATGAGAGCATGCAAGTCTAACACTTTTGTACGTGATCAAGTCTCAAGGTAGAATCTTGGAAAGAAAGTAAACACCCGATCTGGAGACTCTTCTTTAGTGTTTGGCAAAAAGGTTGAAAGTTTTCCCGAGGCAGGGAGAAAGTGAAGGAAAAAATGTTGTTGGCCTTGGAATCAGGGATCACGAATTCCACTCCAGTATCTGCTGTTCTTTCTTCTTGGATAAGACACTTAGTCTCTTTGGACTTCACTATCTTCACTTATTAAGAGAAAATATTAGAAAGGTAGCTCCAACAAGGCCTTCCCAAAAGGACTGCTGTTCTGCTGAGAAAATAAGGGTGTCTGGAATGTCTTACGCCTGGTAACTGGTGAGTATCAGGATCACAGTCAACATAACCATTGGTTTTCCTCCTGGACATTGTTATAAGCTCTTAGTGAGATGCCATTTTGAAGGGAAGGTCATTACTAGTACTAGACCACCATTCACAATTAAATGAATAATGAATGGCCAAAGGAGCCCTTATTCTGGGGCTACTTCCTTAAATATGAGGCCAGATTGAGTCATGTGGGGCACTTGAAATATTAAAAAGTGGTAATCAGGAGGGAGCCATAAAGCCATGGAGATCTCGTGGGACAAATCCCCCATGTGGACTACAAGTCCTTATCTCACACAACCAGGAAACAGGTGATTAAAGGTTCTATGGGGATCTAGTTTTGCTTGTTGAGGAAGATTATGCTCATTACTTTTAGTAATTCTTTTTGGTAACACATCAAACCATGGCATGATGTCAAGGGTTATAATTTGACATAAAAATTGGTAGACAGAAATATAGGCTATGTCATTAAATAAGAAAACTGTACCCCATAAATTGGTGCTTCTCTTAATTTAACTAAAATATTTGAAGTTTTTAGGAGAAATACCAATTCATTCAATTGTGTGTTTACCTCAAATGAGTTTCAAGCTACAGTGCTTAGTCTTGAGAACATAAACTTATGCACAATAAGCATTGTTCTTGTACTTAACCTACTTAAATATAATGGAATAAATAGATGATAAACAAGTAAATATGCTAAGAAGCACATTAGTATATGTAGAGAAAAATATGCATTGTATATAAAAGAAGCAAATAATTTACACAGAAAAAATGAGGGGGAAAACAAGAACGTTACTTTACATTGATTGGTCAAAATGCTTTCTCAGGAAAGTTCACATCTCTCTCAGGCCTAACTATGACAAAGGACCAGCATGGGAATGCTCATTTCAAGTAAAAAAAAAAAAAAATATATATATATATATATACACACACATATAGCTAACAGCTATTTTATATATACAAATATATGTATATTTGTATATATATATATATATATATATATATATATATATATGCATTTTTTAAAGGCCCTGAGTTTCAAGGAAGTGGCAGTTTCTCAAGGAAGCCATGAATGTGACTTCAGCTTAGATAATAAGATCTCTTCTTTGGCAATTTCTATTTCAGTGTCCTGCTAGAACAAAACCTGCAAACAAAAAACAAAGCAAAACCAGACCACTTATCAAAAACACCAAATTATCATCAGAGTCCTGGTTTGGGCCACAGGACCAGAAGCAGTGACTGCTGGGATTCACAATTAATTCATTTTGCAAACCACTTGTTTCCACTAGTCTGGGGACTGTGTCATTGTGAGAGAAGCCATCTCCATTTCTTAAGGTGTATTCGTCAAATCCAAAAAGAATTTCTTACAGCTTATGGGTTTAGAAACCTATGATGGTGAGATCAGCCAGTCTCAGAAAGTCAAGGGTCATATGTTCTGTCTTACATGTGGAAGCTAAAGAGAAAATAGGAAATAAAAAGGACTTCAGATAAATGAGAGTGATCAGTAGAATGGTGGAAGGGGATTGGGGGAGGGAGGCGGGAGGGGGGAAATACAGTGATGGGTGTGTATAGAAATGTATCACTTTGAATCTCACTGTGATGTATAATTATAATTCATCAATAAGAGCTCATAAAAAACTTATAATGGTGTGAACTGTTCTTATAATTAACCCAGAGGTATTAGAATAATTCACCTCTACTCTGTTGAAGTGTGACCAAACACTATACTCCTATACCATGGTATTTGGCCTGCTAATTTCTCATTCATTATCCCACATGACTATCTGTTTTTGTCCTGTCTCAGTAGGAATGTCTGCTGTTCTTACTACTGATCATGGCTTGAAGCTTTGCTCTAGGTTCATGGTGTCACTAGAATCTAGACTTGATTGTGAGCATAGACAGTGTCTTTCTGAGTTTCTATGCCAAGTTTCTTAATTGTCTGTGAGATCTTTGGAAAACATTTGTGATTAAGTTAGTATAATAGTGTTATCTATATCATAGAGTAACAAATAATATAGTGTAGTTGGGAATATTTGATTCAATAAAAGTATATATGTTTATATACTAGTATTACTTGACAATTACTTGAGTTTACTTTAGAAAGTTTATATTTACTGAATTAAAAAGAAGGTAGTGAAGATGAACATGGTGGTACACACCTGTAATTCCATCACTTGGGAGAATGGGACAAGAAGATTGGAGGTTTGCGGACTGCTTCAGCAATTCAGTGAGATACTCAGCAACTTAGTGAGACTCTATTTCACAATAAGAGATAAAAAGGGCTGGAGGCATAGCTCAGAGGTAGAATACTCCTGGGTTCAATCTCTAGTACCAAAATATATATTAGTATGTAACACATATATACACATAATACATATATATGTATATATGTAATACATATGTATAATTAAAAAGGTAGTGATAATCTGAAACAGGTTTGTTTATAAGTACACAGGACACTATTTGAGCTTGTAACCATTATATAGAGATATCTAGCTCACACTTGGCCTTGAATAATTCATCAGAATTTCCTAACAGGTATATGGCATTTCGTGTCTTCTGTCCCCACTAAGGAAATGCTTGGGTTTGTTGCTGCACCTTCCTCTCTCCAGATTTTGGGATGCAACCTCAGTTCTCTGCTTTATGAATGAGGGAACTAAAGTACAGAGGGGCTCCACAACTTGTAACCTTGTAGATAAGAGTTTGGGGAAGTAATGCTGCCAGGGACCACCACAATTTGCATAACTTTACATCTTAGCTTTCATCCCCACTTTCATGATTGTGTCAGATGGCTTCCCAGAAAGTTAACGCTGAATATCTCCTGCAGACATTCTGCACTCTCAGGAAGAAATCACTCCAAATAATGTAAACTCACCAGTGTTCTTCCTCAACAAACTGAGCCATGTTTCCACAGACAGGTTAATTGCTGCTTCTCTTGGTGACAGAGTGAGAGGCTGTGGTTATCCTCATGGGCACCCAATCCCTTGAGGACCGTATGTCTGTATAAATCCCCCTGGATCTCAGGTGTTGGTCTCTAACGTCCCAACATGACTCTATTTGCTATCACTTTAGAGGAACCAGTCTGTGTGCTGAAGGCCTTTTGTGTTCCTTTATTGATCTTAATATAAAAGGTTGCCTATTTTACTAAATGGCTTTACTTCACACTGATATATTATACTTCATACAGTGTCCAGTTCAAACAGATTCCCAGTTAAAAATGATGTCCACGGTAAGTATGATGATCAGGGTTGTTTATCACCTTACAGAGGGCATTCAGAGACTGTTTGCTATTTATCCTCACAACTGCCCTGTTCAACAGGTTGGAAAATTTTTTATAATCTGCACCTCATAATCACATTCTCCTTATCTCTCTCTCTTTCTCTCTAGAGAACTTTAGTCTTTGCAATTACATATTAAAAGAGTAACATCTTGGGCAGGACTTTCCCCCTCTTTGGATGGAATCTGCGATTTGAAGATTCCAGGTGAAGTTGTATTGCCTTCCTTAAAGAGCAAGGTAAGTTTCTAGCTCAGTTGAGGGTCTGTTGAGATTGTGGTGATAGAAGATGTATCATGCAAAGGAACAGGGGCAGTCATTTCTCCATGGCGACTTCAGAGTTTAGAGTCCCAGGTTTTAATATTCTCATGCTTTCATTCTGTTTAGTTAGAGCCCAGGTATCTCCGCAGCCTCCGTTATCAGAGAAAATTGTGATTTATTCAAATAATAGGAGATGGTATTAGTCTCTTCATTTAGAATTCTTGCATGTAGGAGAGTACTTAGCAAATGGTGGGCATGCAAGAAATGTTTGTTGATACAGTGTGCAAACAAAAGAATGAATGAATGAACTAGTGAATGAACAGTGCCCTGTTTATTGAGCACATCTTGAAACACGTAGTCCTATTTTACTAAGGCCCAGACTAATGCATAACTTTGTAGAGACTATTTAGAGGTTTTATTTATTTATTTATTTATACATTTTTATTGGTGCATTGTCATCATACAGCATGGTAAGATTCAAAGGGATGCGTATACATGCACACAGCCCCTGATATGTTTCCCTCTGGATCCTGTCCTGCTCCCCCACTCCTTCCTCCCTGTACATGTTAGTGAGATTGGTAATAATACCTTCATATATGAATAGATCATTATTTGATCTGTTTCCTTCCTCAATCTTCTTTGGTCCTCCACCCGTCCCTCCTTTCCCCTTCTACTCTTTTATTGATCTGTCTTTTCATTTATCAGAAGTCTCCTCTCTTTCCTATTTTCTCTCTAGCTTCCACATATGAAAACAAAAAATTGACCTTTGAATTTCTGGCACTGGCTGATGTCACTTAGCATAATGTTCTCAAGTTCCAATGATGTAATCTTGTTTTTCTTTATGACTGAGTCAAACTCCATTGTGGATATATACAACAGTTTCTTTATCCATTCAGCTGTTGATAGGCATGCTCTTTTTTATTTTTTTTTAACTAGGGGTTGAACTCAGGGGCATTCTAGGTTGATGAGAGTCTCACTAGTTGCTGAGCTGTCCTTGAACCTGCAATCCTCTTGTCTTGGCCTTACAAGTACTGGGATTACAAGCATGTACCATCATGCCTGGCCAATGGACATTCTCTTGATCAAAGATTTTAGTTTTTTTTTTTTTTTTAAGTAAGGAATCTACAATAAGAGAGATGATTTATGTTGCAACCAAGCACACACACACACACACACACACACACACACACACACGAACACACACATTCACACATGTACACACATCAAAAACAAAACTTTGCTGAGTTCTCCTTACACCTTCACTTGAAATTCACCTTTACTTTCTGTTCTTTTCTGTCTTAAGTGAGTTAAAATAGTCAAACACTTGGAAGAGCAGCTGTGAATCCTCTCTGCTATCTATGTTAGAAATTACTGTTAATAGCAATGGTATTTAATTTAACTTTTGAACAAATGCTGGTTTTGACTATTCGATTTCACCATAATTTAATGGATTATAACCTTCTGTTTTATAAAATACTGTACCAGAATAATGTGTGTAAATTTTCAAAAACTCGCATAAAACAAATTCAAGTTTGCTTGCTGGAGATTTAATGAATACAGTAATTTATGTTAGGAATATATGTTTAATAATAAATATACATATTTGTATTAAAAGTATTTCATGGACTATTTTTCTTGATTATGTTCCAGCAAATATAAATATAGTTCTCTTGTGATTCCAATATGTTTTCACTGAGTATATTCTCAGGAGAATTGTAAGAAAGCTACTGTCGTTAACTATACAAAACACAGTGTGGAATATATTAAATAAAATTTTTTAATGAAGATTATATTCTTATGATATCAATGAAATGCAAATGAGTTCTGTTCCCCTTAGATACTTTATTTAGAGTCTCATAGCAGTTATCATTGGAGATGTTTAATTTCATAGTGAGGATTATTTTTTTACTGCCCTGCTTTTGTAAAGCAATAACAACTATTTCTTAATTAGTTTTTTTATCCAACAAAAGTTTACTGACTATTTGATGTGTACTATACACTGTGGTGGATTCAAAGATAAATGAATTAAGGCTTCTCTAAGTTTCAATCTAATAGGCAATAGATATGCAACTATGTAAGTATAATAAGGTCTCCCTAATAATGATGAAGTAGTTATTATCTTTATTTTGCAGAAAAGTGACCTTCAGAGAATTTATGAATTGAATTCAAATTATTAAAGTAAACTCCAAACTCCAGTGTCTAGCCTTGAAATCCAGGCACCTTTTACTACTTCAGATTGACTTACAATTATCGAGTTATTTAATCATCTGCCTCTTTAATGATTATCTGTTATATACTCAGCTATATGCAAGGAACATTGGGTCATGCAGCTGCAAAATTTGAAACACCATCATTTATCATTGAAGCAATAAGTCTTGAATCTAGACTTATTGGGGTTTGAATCTACATGACTTAGTAAAATAGCCTCTAGAATGAAGGGCAGTATTATTGTTACTAATATTAATGGTAGACATGAAAAGATGCAGTCTCTAGCCTGCATTTACCGTCTGCTTGAAAAGACATTCAATATTCTTCTGTATCTGCTCCTCATCCCCTACCTTTGCTCAGCTCCCAAATCTGCATGTCACTCAGGTTTCCTTTTCTTAACTTTCCCAGTGACTCATTTGAGTCTTTTTAAGTGTGACCTAAACAGCAGCCAGTGCTCCAGTGGTCACCCTCACGGTGGTGACTAGTGGATGGATTGGGGGTATATTTTGAAGATAAAGTGAATGGCATGTGCCCCTGGATTACAAGTGGAGTGTGAGAGAAAAAGAACTGAAGCTGAGTAAGTCTACGATTAAGGGATTGTTTGTTGAAGACTTTATTAGGTTTGACCAGATATTTAACATGGACTTCGAAAATCGAGGATGTTATTTTATAATGAGATTATATGATTAGTATAACCTTCAATAGATTCCCTTGCAGAACCAGGCAATCAAAGACAGCATCTCAAAATTTATATTTATCATTGTTCCTGAAGCTCAGTCCCAAATGCCTATGGTTAATATTTGTAGAAGTGGCATGTTTGCTCAACCAAATTTGGAATTTAAGTTATCCACGTAACCTCAGCTTCTTTAATGATGTGGTTTCAATGATTTTGATGGGCTCCTTTTTCATTTGTTTCTTCTCCCTCCCTCCCAATCATTGTTTCTATTGCTAATGCTATTAATAATCATAACAATTAAAGGTTGACCACTTCTGTTTTTTTTGTGGTACCAAGGATCAAATCTAGGGGCATTCTATCTGTGAACTATATCCCCAGCCCTTTTTAATTTTTTATGTCAAAACAGGATCTCATTAAGTTACTGAGGCTGGCCTCGAACTTATGATCCTCCTGTCTTAGCCTTCTAAGTCCTGGGATTACAGGTGTGCACCCCCTACTCCCCTGACAAGGCGACTTTCTTTACCACCACAGTATGCTACCTCTCTAATTGTTTCTAAGCACCTTCCTAAATTGCTGTCAGAATCTTGTGACATAGTAAAAGCAGGAAACAATTCTCACTTCATTTTTTTCAGAGGAAGAAATTAAATCATGGTCTGCTTATGTTGCTTGTCTAAGGGATAAACAAGGAGGAACATCTCCCTCCTCTCTGTGCTGTTTCTCTGAAGAGGGGGCAGCAGGGCATAGGCTGTGCTGTGTAGGGCTCATTTGGATTGACAAGGTTTTGAGCTTTTACACTTTTTTTGTGTGTGTCATTCAAGGAGTACGATTTTCCCTGAAGAGTGAAAAGTCAAGTATTTTTTCTTAGACCTCAGATGGATTACAACTGTATGGATGGTGATCTTCTTTTTCTTCCTTCTTTTATTTTTATTTTTTATTTTTGTAGTACTGGGGATTGGACCCAGGGACATCCTGCCTCCAAGCCACATTCCAGCCCTGTTTTATTTTTTATTTTGAAACAGGGTCTCGTTAAGTTGCTGAGGGTTTCACTAAGTTGCTGAAGCTGGTTTCAAACCTGTCATCCTTCAGTCTCAGCCTTTCACTTACTGGAATTAACAGGTGTGTGATGGTCATCTTAAACTTCATAGAATTTCTTTTTTTCTTTCTTTTTTTTTTTTTTTTTTTTTTTTTTTTTTTTTTTTTTTTTTTTTTTTTTTTTTTTTTTTTTTTTTTTTTTTTTTTTTTTTGTGGTACTGGGGATTGAACTCAGGGGCATTCTACCTCTGAGCTATATCCCCAGTCCTATTTTTTATTCTTTATTTTGAAACCAAGTCTCACTAAGTTGCAGAGTGAGTGCCTCACTAGGTAGTTGAGGCTGGCCGTGAACCCGGATCCTCCAGTCTCAGCCTTCCAAATGCTGGGATTACA